>RPOG01003441.1:0-23789 GCA_008086565.1 Thalassoma bifasciatum
AAATACTGGAGGAAAATTTACACTCATCAGCCCAGAAGCTGCACATGAGACGTACTTGGACGTTCACACATGACAATGATCCAAAACACAAGGACAAGTGGACCTGCCATTGGCTACAGCAGAATAAAGGGAAGGTTCTGGAGTGGCCATCTCAGTCTCACAAGGCCAAGTCAAAGTTTTTAGCTAAAAGTTGAAACTTTGAAAAAAAAAAAAGAAGAGGGGGAAAAATCCACATAAGTTGTCAAAAAACTGAGGTAACCCCCCCCAACATGCACACACACACAAAAAAACTTTGAGGGTAAAGACAAATTTGGACACGATTAGGTCAAAATTTTAAGACAAAAGGTTAAATTTGGGATTATTAAGTCAAAATCTAAGATATAAAGTTGGATTTTGAGATTTTAAATTCAAATCCTTGAGATAAAAGTCAAAATTAGCAAAAAGTTAAAGTTTTAGATAAAAAGTCAAACCTTGAGAAAAGACCAATATTTGAGATTATGGACAAAAATGAGGAAAAAAAAAATTAGTTGAAGTTCAAATTTGAGATAAAAAGTTGATATTTTAGAGAAGACGTCATATTCTTGAAATTAAAAAGTGAAAAATTTTAGGTGAAAAGACAACATTTGGGTCCTGCCATTGGCTACAGCAGAATAAAGTGAAGGTTCTGGAGTGGCCATCTCAGTCTCCTGACCTCAATATCGAGATCTCAAACCTGCAGTTCAAGAATTTACAGGAACTGGAGGCTTTTTGCCAAGAAGAATGGTCAGTTTTACCATCTGAGAACTGTTCGATAAGACGGAAGTAAAGCATGAGACACGAGCATCAAAATAAAACAGGAAACACGTCACACACACACACGGAGTGGAGACTCATGAGGACGGTGAGTGACGCTTCAACGGGAAACGATCACAAGGACGAGGATCAGGAGAACGATGACTCATGACACAGAAAACAGGGCGGTAAAAATAAAGCAGAGAACCTCAGGAGCTGACAGAGAAAAACATCAGTGAAACATGTTTGTGTTTCAGGCTCATGTTCCAGTAGCAGCAGAGGTCAGAGGTCAGCGTTAATAACTCTGACAGCTGCAGCTTCTTCCTCTGTCTCCTCTGAATTTAAGGCTCAGATAAGGAGCCACCTTTAATGCTTCATTTCTGCTTCATCTGTCAGGACCAACTGTGAACCGTGAACCGCGGAGGACGGGAGGTGAACGCCGACGCCGTCACATAAATCCAGACGATAGCGGCTGCAGTTCGCCAGATAAAGAAAGACGGAGGTGCTAACGGCGGGCGGGTGTTTCTGCCAGGCCTCAGAGGGATTAGAGCGCCGCGTCCTCCCTGCAGACGGATGTTAGAGCGCCGTCATTTACCCGAGAGTGATGGGAACATTCCAGAAACAAGCACAGATAACGCTGCTGTTTTCTACATGTTGGTTCTTTAAATCCTGATAAACAGACTCAGGAAGACGCAGCAGAGTGTAACACAAGAACGAAAACTTTAATGTCGCTTTTCCACTCTACAATTCCAGCTCTTCTCTACTCGTCTCTACTGGGTTTGGTTCTTTTCCTCTAGCCCGACTACAGACTCACGGTGGGCGTGGATCTTATAACACAGCTGCGCTAAAGTGCTGCGCAGAAGTGCGTGCATGTTCATCTATAACGCCACACAAACATCATTTTGTACTAACATATGTGCCACCGTGGTCTTTAAAGGAAAAAAAAAAAGCTTTAAAAAGATTTCATTAAAGTAATACAGCGGCTCAATGTGGGTCGTCATGACAACGGAGGTAAACAACAGCCTGGTGCTGCTGCACGCGGAGGAAAACGAAGGAGCTGCTTCCTGACATCAACTCTTCCCTGGATCCAGTGAGATCACTTTAATTTTTGAATAAATGAATTTATAATCATAACTTTGAAAAACAAATCCATAATTTGATGAGAAAAAAGTTGAAATGCAGTAAGAAAGTCAAGTCATGAAGTGAGAAGATTTAAGCTGCACAGTAATGCACACACACACATTTTTATAAATATTGATATATAATATGTGTATATATATATTTATATCTAAGTTTCAAATTTATATTATATTACTCCCTCTGACCTTAAAGTTGATATTTTGTTTAGAAAATCTTTTTTTTTTTTGCCTTTTTCTTCCTCAAATGTATTTATTATTATTGCAAATTTTGACTGTAAGTGCAAAAAAAAATTAGCAGAGTCAGATTTTCATTTTCAAAATTTTAACTGGCTGAATTTATCCATACATTATTTATGTTTCCATTATATAAAACATTTCCTTCAAACAGTAAGTGAGTGTTTTAAATAAATGTTTGGGTTATGATGTTACTTTGCCGTCTTTGAGGATTTCAATTCGATTCACGATTTTCTTTAAATCAAACTTTAGTGAAGTTTTTACAATTTACAGAAACATTTACAAACTTGACAGAAAATTACATCAAACCATTGAAACATCAAAAGCTACGACTGTAATATGAAAAGTGGAAATTTTGAGAAATAAAGACAAAATTCTAAGACAAAAAGTCAATAACTTCCGGAGTTTAAGAAATCAATTTAACATTATGTGAAAAAAGTCCAAACTTTCTCATTTAAGGTCAAAATTTCAAGATGACAAAAGTCTAAGATAAAAAGTCTACGTTTTGAAATAAAGGGAATGTTTGAGATTTAAAGTTGAAATTTTGATATGAAAAGTCCAAACTCTAAGATTTAAGTCAAAATTGTACGAAAGATTTTTTAGATGAGTAGTCAAACTTTGACTTTTCTATCACTATTCTGTTATTTCTAAACCGGCCTTTAAATTGTATTTGTAATTACAAAAACTGAAGAACAGAAAGAGCTATCTTTGACTCTTAACTTTTAAAAATAAGGTAGTGCAAAATATTCTTAATTGTGTCAAGTTAAATAAAACAAAATCAACAACAATCCCAAGGAAAAAAGGGATTTTTCCAACAGTCTCACACTCAAAGACAGGTGTGTGTGAAACAGCTGATATAACAGATCCTGGGTCAGTCAGGAGCAGAAAAAAAAAAAAATCGTGGCTTTAACGATCACATGATCAGGATGTTTGAAATTGCGATTTTGATAAGATAACGATAAATCATTCAGCCCTTCATTCTGCCGCTGGCTGCCAGTCAGCGATGGACACGGAGAAAAGTCTCAGAGAAAAACTCAGTGGCTGCTTTTAAAAAAGGGAAAAACCCGAAACAATGAGGAGGAAACGTGAGAGCTGCCTGTGTTTACGCCGCTCATTACCAGAGAAACGCCGCCTCGCTCGCTGTTTTCACGATCTTGTCATCGGCTGTTGGGGCTGCTCTGCGGTTGACCACCGTCCTGTTCAGTTACCAGAGTTTTCTCTGCTGCCCAGAGCTATAATTGTGGTGCAGAAACAATCTGTGGAAAACAAATAAAGCCTGTGGAGCGAGGCCCGGCAGCCTGGCTCCGCCCCCTGAAGCCTCTTTGAAGAGTTTTTAATCTGCTGACTGATCCGATCAATAAGAATCTCAGTAATGTGTGTTTCAAACCGCTTATTACCTCGCCATAAAGCTGCGGTTTCATGATGAACGATGCGCTGATGGCTCGCCCTCCTCTCTTTAATTAAGGAGGGGGCCGGCAGCCAATCAGAGCTGAGCTGCAGGCTGGGGCTCGTCATTGGCATTAAGGTGAGTGTGGGAGGTGTGATGTCACGGCTCAGGTGAGCTGTCTGTGCAGGTGGAGGGCAGGTGGGCTGATGTGTGGCGTAAGGATTGTGGCGGTGCATTAATGCGGCGTCATTATGAGCTCAGACGGCGAGCGCAGAGCGAGCAAACAGGGCGTGGAAAACGTCACCAAACAGAAGCTGAAACTCAACAATAACATTTAAACTTTAACATCAAACTTTCACGACGGTTCCATAAACTCTCAGACTCTGATTCCTGCAGGAAAAGTCGTCACCAGGATTTTTCTAACTCGTCTCCACTTGCTCTAATTTTTTTCCTTTCAGCAGAAACAGAAACTGAGTTTGTCTCCTGATTTTTTCTTTGCTCATAAATTCACACAGATTCAGACTGACAAGAACTTTTTCTCAGAGTCAGTGAAGACTGAGCTTCATCTCTAAATTTAACTTCTTATCTCATTGTTTTGTCTTTGTCTCTAAATTTTTAATTATCATTTTGTCTTTACTACCTCAAAAGTTGAAATTCTGATCTCCTCATTTTGTCTTAACAATCTTAAAATGTTGACTTCATGTTTCATCATTTTATCTTTGTCTCAGATTTTTTTTAATTATCACGTAATTTTGTCTTTATTTTCTCTAAACTTTGATCTCTTATCTCCTCAGTTTGCCTTCATTATTTCTGAATTTTGACTTCTTATCTCATCATTTTGTCTTCATTATCTCAAAGTTTTGATGGAACATGGGCCCAAAAAAAATCCTCTACGAAATCAATTATTCGTTTTGATTTTATTTTATTTTTTTTAACTGGCGTAAATAAGAAATCTCTGACATTTTGGGGATTTTCTTTTTTTTTTTATTCTGATTTTCTCTGCTCATAAATTCACACAGACTCAGACTGACAAGAACTTTTCTCAGAGATAAAGAAGACTGGGCTTCATCTGTAAATTTTGACTTCTTATCTCATCATTTTGTCTTTATTATCTCTAAATTTGAATTTCTTATCTCATTATATTTTCTCAATTATCTCGTATCTCCTCCCTTTATCTTTTCTATCTCAAATTTTTGTCTTGATAATCTCAAATTTTTTAAATGTCACATCATTTTGTCTTTATTATCTAAAAACTTTAACTCCTTATATCATCACTTTGTCTTTATTATCTTAAAATTTTGATGTAACATAGGCCCAAAAAATTCCTTTACAAAACAAAATCAGTTGTTGATTTTATTTTTTTCTAACTGGCGTAAATAAGACTTATCTGACATTTCAGGGGATTTTTATTAAATCCTCTTTAGACGTGAATTAACAACGAAAAAAAACAACATGTCTGTATCAGTGTGTAATTATTTAGGATTTTAACCCAGAGTGATTTTAGGGGTCAGTGAAAACTTTACTGACTTAATACTATATTTGTAGTTTTCTTTTTTCATTAATATGTCATTAGTTTAACCTTATAAAGCCTGACCAATCAAAAAATTGTCAGAAAATTCATTAACACTTTAGATTAGGGAACAAATATTCATTAATTTGTAGTCAATAAGTAATAATTAGGAGTTAATAAATGGAAAAGTCTGAATTCATGGTGCAATAGAGGTAGAATAAGGGGTTAATGAGTGCTTAATAAATACTAATTAGTTACTTATGCATGTTAATAAGCACCTAGTTAATGGTGAATATGTGTTCCCTAATCTAAAGTGTTACCGAAAATTCAATTTCTTTTGTAACAGAGATGTTTATTAACATAATCCACAAAAAATATTGCTTCATCATTTCATTCATGATTTATTTCTTGTATCACATTTGACACACTGCGCAGTTTTGCAAATTATTTTATCTATTTTTAAGTCAACATGCATTCATCTAATGTGGAAAACACTTTATTATTCTTGCTGCAACTTTTTGAAAATTAAACAATCGAACAATTTTCCTGAAAATATGTGAGCGGATGATTTCATGAGATTTTGAAAAAGAGTCAAAATAAAACTTCAGCTGACTGTAGTGATGTCACAATCCTCAAGGTGGTAGAATATGTTTTTAGAAATATTTATAAAAGGTTTTTAGAGAAACTTTTTTATCATTTTAATGATATAGAGGGCTTTAAATTCATATATCATATGTGATATGTTTGGTTTCAAAGGGTTAAAAATAGTTTGAGTGAATTCTGTGTTTTTTCTGCATCATCAGATCAGGTGGAAATTTTCAGAAACATTCAGAAAATGTTTGTTAACTTCAGTCTGATAAATGTTGGATCTGTGAGTCCTCAGTGTCTCACAGGTTTTTGTGCAAACTTTAAAGTCTCTAACGCACTGATTTCCAACCTGTGGGCCGCGGCCCCCTGGTGGGCCGTGATGGTATTGTAAGTGGGCCGCCAAATCATTTCCAAAATATTATGATTTTAGTGTAGTGTAATCATACAAGAAACAAAAAAATAAAGATACGAAGAATGTTTTAAATGTTAAAACTCAGTTGGAAACTCGGTCAGGATATTAAAGATGCTCAGCTATTCGTGTATAAAAAGGTGAGAAGGTTTTCTAGCAGCCAATAGGTAACATGACCAACGTAACCATGACACGATATGTAATAAAACCCAAAATGTAATAACTCGTCAAGAATGTATTCAAAGTGCCGAGCCCAAAACTTAACAAAAAGAATGTATTGAAAACCTAAATATAGTAACTGACTCAAACCGTGAGAAATTGTTACTCTCTTGGCAAAAAGTTATTTTGTTTTGGGCTCAGAATCTGTTGCATTGTCGACCAGTTATTACGTTTTGGGTTTTATTACATTTTGAGTCATTGGAGCATTTTATTTCCTCTGCACTTATTGTGTTGGAGCTGGGCCAGAAACATTTTTGAGACGTAAAAGTGAGCCCTGAGTTGGAAAAGGTTGGGATCCACTGCTCTAACGTGTCTCTACCTGCAGGACGCTGGCCCTTTAAGAGCTTCATGTTAGAGTTTTGGCCTCAGCTCAGATTAGAGTCTTTGGCCCATTTTTGGTGAAAAGAACCCAAAAATGTTAATCTGAATGTTTTAACTGAAAATGTCAAACTCCAAACTCTCCTCAGCTGCTCTTTCCTCCGTTTGGACTTTACTCTTTTAATGCCAGGGTTGGAAAAGTTGACGTCACAGCGCGGCAGCCGCTCGTGGCCTCACCTCGGATGGCCCTTGGTGGTCGCCGTTCACCGCCGTTAGCCCTGGATGGCTCTGATTGGCTGGCTGTGTGCACTGAGCAGCAGCAGCAGCAGCGATAAGAGCATTAAGATCTTTGTGCATTCTTGGATAGAAACTTATTAAACACAACAACTGGACGACGTAACAGTTGCGATTGTTCCCCAAAACACAAAACCTCCAACAATCTGATCCCTGCTGGCTGCCATCCTACGCTGCGAGCTGTTAGGTAACCGTGCGTGACGTCGGAGCAGGAGAAGGCGAACGACCGCGGCTGAAAGTCTCACCAACATCTTTAACGAACGCCGCTTTGACAAAGTGCAACTTCCCGTTTGCGTCGCTCTTTACCAATCGTCTCGGCTTCGTCCCGTAAACGGAGGCGAGGTTTTTGCAGAACTTCTCCGACCACAGGACATCAGCAAAGAGCAACTGTCTTCATTCCCAGCAGGTTTCAAAATCTGCAGCGCTGAAGCAACAGGAGTTTCAACAGCGGCAGGTGAAACTCAGTCCATCGAGTCAGAAACAAAAGGATGGAGACGACCTTTGACCTTTGTTTGCTGCAGAAACCCACAAGAGTTCACGCAGAAAGGATCCCTGCAGAGTTTAAACTAAATGTGCACAGCAAACTTCTTCTGATGCAAACACAAGATCCTTCCAATCCTTTAAGGCTCCAACTACCTCCAGCTTGTAAAGACACAACACTTCAGCTCAGTTTCTCTACGGCCGCAGGCTGAAATCAGATCTTTAAGCAGTTTTTCTGGCTTCAGGACTTTCAGCTCCTCTCAGGCTGTGCAGCTGGTTTTCAGCCAAAAGTGGCAGAAACGCTCAAATAAAACTTTCACTTTAAACATGAAGACGTCAAAACCCAACAGAGAAAATAAGGAAACAACAAGGATACAACAACGATTCAAATGAAGTTGGGACGTTGTGTTAAATGTGAATAAAAACAGAAAGCAATGGTTTGCAAATCCCATTTCTCCTAAATTTACATGAATACACTACAAAACAAGATATTTATTGTTCAAACTAATAAACTTCATGTTTTTTTTTTAACTGAGGACACTAATTGTTGAAGCTTTGGAGCTGAAATTCTTTCACATTCTTGTTGATGAACAACTTCAGTTGATCAACAGTCCCAAAGTCTCTGTTGTTGTATTTTGTTCTTCTTTTGTTCTTATTCCAAGTTTTTAAAGACAAAAATGAGGTGTGAATTGCTTGTAACAGGTAAAAAAAAATCTTCCAATGGTATAAGATAAAAGATTCTTGTTTTAAGACATCTTTCTAATTTCAAGAAACTTCCCGGGTGAATTTGTCTTATCCCATTGGCTGATTTTTTTGACTTGTTACAAACAATTTACACCTCATTTTTGTCTTTAAAAACTTGAAATAAGACATTTTTATGACCTGGTCTGGTGAATGTGGCTCAAATTAAGAACAATAAGACAATTTTTACTACGAATAAGACAGAATGACTTGATTAGATTTCAGTTTTTGCAGTGTGTCCAAGATTTTTAGGCATCAAATAAAAAAAACAAAACAATAAAGTTTCTCAGTTTGAAGGATAAATATCTTGTCTTTCAACATGCACTTGTTTCCTGTATTTGTTTGTTTTGTCTTGTATTTTCTTACTCTCATTCCTCTATTTTGTTTCCTGTATTTGTTTTTAACCTGCACTTTTATTCTTTTACCTTTTAAATTATCTTTGAGTTTCCAAAAATGCTCTGTAGGTATATTTTATTACTTTATTATCCTTTCATATCTGTGATAAACAACAATCATAGAAGCTTTAATTGGTTGAAAAATGGTTTACATCTCTGTGAGTCTGAGATTTTATTATTATTATTATTATTAAAAAGTAACTTTTTAGACTCAACATGAGCCACATTCACCTGTTGGGTCCAGAAAAGCTGAGTTTTCAAAAACACTAATGACACCTGAGTTGCTTCTTGTTTTAAAATATTTTAATAATCAGTCATTTTTCTGACCCTGTAGGCAGGTCGACAGCAGTTACCTGCAGTAAAAGTGTGTTTTGCCTCCATGAATCAAGGATTAATAAACCTGTTAAAGGTCCTGATGTCGTTCCAAGTGTTTGAAGTTTCTTTTTTTACACCATGAAGTTCGAAAATTAAAGACCAAACAAGTGTTGACCTGATTTAAAGGTGAAGAGAGTCAGAGATGTTCTCACCCTGCAGTGTTTTCATTCTGCTGTGGTTGTTGTGATGGCATTCAGCCACACACACACACACACACACACACACACACACACACACACACACACACACACACACACATGTGCAGAGACTTGCCCCCCCACGGTGAGTGTGTCATGATTTAGGTGACAGCTCTGGGTGATTGATGAGTCGACGTGCTGGAGGTTCATTCGCTTCGTTCCTCCACGACCACAAAGCACAATAAGACCTCGCCCTGCCAAACCCGCAGGACGGGCGAGAGACACCCTGCGTAGGTGAGAAAGAGAGAGAGAGGGAGAGAGAGAGAGGGGGGGGGGGGAGGAAGAGCGAGGGAGCAGAAGGTGTGGTCTGACCTCAGAGCAGTTGTCTAATGACAGCCATTAAAAACCTGTCATCCTAAATGTTTCTCCTCCCTCTCTTTCTTTCTCTGTTTCCGTTTACCTCCAACATCTGCAGCTCCAGGCTCCGCCCATCAGCTCCAGGCTCCGCCCATCAGCTCCAGGCCCCGCCCATTCGCTACAGGCTCCGCCCATCACCCGTCGTGGCCTCAGGCTCTGATTGGTGGAGGTTTTTCTGAGGTGTTCACCTGGAGCACAGCTGCTCTGATAAAGTCCAACATCAACCTCCTCAGTTTCTCCGGATTCAAACAAACTTTCTTATGAGCTGCACATTTTAAGTTTTATTGCAGGATTTTGACTTTTTAGCTCAGATTTTGATCATTATTTTGACTTTACTCCTCAAATTTTGGACTTTTTGTATCAAAATTGAGCTTTTAACCTCCAACTTTGACTTTGGACTGCAAAATGTGACTTCTAAGCTCCAAATTTTCTACTTTTTATCTCAGAATTTTGAGTTTCTGTTTCAAATTTACCACTTTTTATTTCAGAATTTTGACTTTTTGTTTCAAATTTTCCACTTTTTATTTCAGAATTTGACTTTTTGTTTCAAATTTTCCACTTTTTATCTCAGAATTTTGAGTTTTTGTTTCAAATTTTCCACTTTTTTTCACAGAATTTTGACTTTTTGTTTCAAATTTTCCACTTTTTATCTCAGAATTTTGAGTTTTTGTTTCAAATTTTCCACTTTTTATCACAGAATTAGACTTTTTGGCTGAAAGTCTCGCCCTCTCTCATACTTCAGACTTTTCATCTCATAATTATAACTTTCTGTCCAAAAATTCTTACTTGAATATCTCAAAATGTGTCTTATATTTTGTGTATTTTCCACTTTTTATCACTAAATTTCGACATTTAATGCAGGGTTTCAGTTCAAAGTCTTGACTTTTCTCATACCTAAATGTTTCTCCTCCCTCTCTGTGTCTCCGTCGTGGCCTCAGGCTCTGATTGGTGGAGGTTTTTCTGAGGTGTTCACCTGGAGCACAGCTGCTCTGATAAAGTCCAACATCAACCTCCTCAGTTTCTCCGGATTCAAACACAAACTTTTCCACAAACTTTCTGATGAGCTCCACATTTTAATTTTTATTGCAGGATCATGACTTTTTAGCTCAGATTTTGATTTTGATTTTGATCATAATTTTGACTTTACTCCTTAAATTTTGGACTTTTTGTATCAAAATTGAGCTTTTAACCTCCAACATGACTTTGGATTGTAAAATGTGACTTTTTAGCTCCAATTTTCCACTTTTTATCTCAGAATTTTGACGTTTTGGCTCCAAATTTTCCACTTTTTATCTCATAATTTTGACTTTTTGGCTCCAATTTTCCACTTTTTATCTCAGAATATTGACTTTTTGTTTCAAATTTTCCACTTTTTATCTCAGAATTTTGACTTTTTGGCTCAAATTTTCCACTTTTTATCACAGAATTTTGAGTTTTTGTTTCAAATTTTCCACTTTTTTTCACAGAATTTTGTATTTTTGTTTCAAATTTTCCACTTTTTATCTCAGAATTTTGAGTTTTGTTTCAAATTTTCCACTTTTTATCACAGAATTGAGTTTTGTTTCAAATTTTCCACTTTTTATCACAGAATTGAGTTTTTGTTTCAAATTTTTCACTTTTTATCACAGAATTTTGTATTTTTGTTTCAAATTTTCCACTTTTTATCTCAGAATTTTGAGTTTTTGTTTCAAATTTTCCACTTTTAATCACAGAATTAGACTTTTTGGCTGAAAGTCTTGCCCTTTCTCATACTTCAGACTTTTCATCTCATAATTATAACTTCCTGTCCCAAAATTCTTACTTGAATATCTCAAAATTTGTCTTATGTTTCGTATTTTTGACTCATTTATCTCTAAATTTCGACATTTAATTCTGGGTTTCAGTTCAAAGTCTTGACTTTCCTGAGACTTTGGATTTTTTCTCTCATAGTTTTAGCTTTTTTGTCCCTCATCCTCATCTGTCTGCAGCTGCTGAATGTCAACATGTCCGACAGAGAGAGAGAGAGAGAGAGAGAGAGAGAGAGAGAGAGGGGGCGCCATGAGAGCGGCGGCGTCCCCGAGGAGCCTGTGGGCGGAGCTTGTTGTTGAGTTTTCATGTTTATCCTGAATGTGGAGACAATAGTGGCCGGAGAAGCCTGTAATTAAAGCGAGGAGTCTGCGCTGGGATCAGGAGCCTTTCAGGAAAATGAAATTATAGTAAATGAAGTTTTTCCTCGCTGAGCTTCGACCTTCACACACAAAAAAAACTTTGTTTACATCTGAGCTCATTCTGGGAAAAAAACCACAGGACTTTCACTCCTTTCTGCTGCAGCTTTAACAGAAAATAAAACAAATAAAAACAAAGATCATCTCTCTTTCCAGAAACTTCAGCTCTGATTATTTTTAATATCTCGTCAAATTAAAACCAAACAATCGTTCTCATTAAAAATTCCACTTCTTTTACTCTGTGACACCAAAACAACTTTTTGTCTCAAATGTTTGACTTTAAAAGGAAAAATTAAGACGACAAAGTAGCTTCATAACTCAAACATTTATTTAAAACACTCTTTTACTGTTCGAGGGGAAATTTTAATGTCATAGATCATGTTTTAAAGTCCCTTTCTGCCAATTAATTATATATTTTTATATATATAAAAGGAAAAATTCTACTTCTTTTTTTTCCACATATGAAATTAAAATTTTAAATAAAAAGTCAGAATTTCAACTTTTATCTCAAATTTTCACTTTAAAACTGTAAAATTTGACTTAAATAAAACAAAATCTGAACTTTTAATTCGTTGGCTTTTCCGAAAACTTGAACTTTTTGTTTGAAAATGTTGGGATTTTTATCTCATAACTTTGACAATTAAGATCAAATTTTGACTTTTATTGCAAGATTTTGACCTTTTGTCTCAAAATTTGCACTTTCTGTCGTGGAATTTTGACTTTTAAACGTAAAATCTGACTTTTTCTTAAAACTTTGACTTCTAATGTCTTGATTTTCAACTTTTTATCTCAAAGTTTAGCTTTGACTTTTAAGCTTAAAATTTTTACATTTCTAAATATTTTGACTTTTCTTTAAATAATTTGTACTTTTTGTCTCAAAAGATTAACTATTTATCACATAACTGACTTTTTCCCCTTAATTTTGACTTATTAGCTCCAAATTTTAAGTTTTATTGCAGGATTTTGAGTTTTTAGCTCAGATTTTGATCATTATTTTGACTTTACTTCTCAAATTTTGGTTTTTTTTTTTTAATCAAAATTGAGCTTTCACCTGAACCTCCAACTTTGACTTTGGACTTCAAAATGTGAGTTTTTATCACAGAATTTTGACTTTTTGTTTCAAATTTTCAACTTTTTAAAACAGAATTTGACTTTATTGCTGGAATTTTCCACTTTTTATCACAGAATTTGACTTTTTGGCTGAAAGTCTTGCCCTTTCTCATACTTCAGAAATTTTATCTCATAATTATAACTTTCTGTCCCCAAATTCTTACTTGAATATCTCAAAATTTGTCTTATTTTTTGTATTTTTGACTCATTTATCTCTAAATTTCAACATTTAATTCTGGGTTTCAGTTCAAAGTCTTGACTTTTCTGAGACTTTTGATTTTTTCTCTCATAGTTTTAGCTTTTTGTCCCAAAATTTTGATTTTAAATGACCTAAAAAAAATCTAAATTAAGACCAAAATGACGACCAGGAGAAAATGAGGGAACGTTCTGAAAATCTGCAGTTGCTCTGTGAAAATGCATTTTTAAGTTTGAGAGAATATTTTGCATCATGTGTGCCAAATTGTGTCTGACATGAACTTGTGTGTTTGTGTTAATTTCACTTGTTTTGGCGGCGTTTGGTGAGCGTGTAACATGACGGTCAGAATAAAGCGTCAGAAAAAAGTTGGAACAGACGTTAAACTCTGAGTTTGACCTGTTTTCATGCTTCTCTGGATCAGGAGCCGTCAACAAACCTCAGTGTTTGTTTGTTTTTTCCTCTGTGAACGTTTCCTCTCACATTTCATCATCTCCTCATCATCACGGCCGCCGCCGCTGTCACCGTCGCCGTCACTCGCTCACTTTTCCCCACAGACGCTGAGTTTTATCTGTGACAGAGCGACGGAGCAGACGCTGTGGTTTCAGGTCATGTGACGCTCTGACTCATCCGACCTAAATATAACTCCGTCACGACGTGAAGAGATTTAACAAACGTTTGTTAAACTTCCTGTTGCAGACGCCCTGAGGGTCAAAGGTCAGGCTCAGGCTCAGGTTTGTTTCCAGCTGCAGGTTCAGCTTCGTCCTCCAGGTGTTTTCTGCTGCTGCTGCACAAACACAGGAGGTTAAATTTATCCGCTGGCGTCATCAGAGCCGTGACTGAGAGTCACAGGAAACACCAGGAGCCTCGTGGTCAGATGATGATGAGTGCTGTTCATCACTGCCGTCAGGCCGCCGTCAGGCCGCCGTCAGGCCGCCAGCAGCGTCTGACACACTGACCTGGAAGAAAACAGGATCCTCTGCAAAAATAACTGTGACATTATTCTGCCTGGTCAGGTTAGACTGAACCGGATTGATTTACAGCTCGCCAAAGTCTCTATGACATCACCACGCCAGCTGGTGACGTTTATCAGAGAAAAGAGAGATCTGAGTTTCTCTGCTGAAAAAGATTCCTGTGATTTATTTAGGAGAAAAAGTGGAAAAAGGAGAATAAAAACATGGAACAAAGCTAAAATTAAAATTAAAGCCGCAAGCGGCGATACACGGGCCCTCGCTCACGTGCGGTCCTCCGAGCATGCGCTCGGAGAACCGCACGAGAGCGACTCCCCGCTCCTCGCCGCTTGCGGCTTTAATTTTAAAAAGCGTCGACCTGTGCGCATGTCTGATCATGCTGCAATCGTTCTCAGTCAGCCACATGGGAGCGAGGGCCGTTCTTTCCTGCATGTGGCTCTACTTTTAAATACATTTACTTCTGTGTCGAATTTTAACATTTTATTGCTTTTATAGTGAAGATTTTTGTGGCTGTGGAATGACCTTGATCCATGTGAAATAAAGAAAAATGGCTCCTTAAAGGTTGCAGACCCCTGCTCATGTGTTTCAGGGTTCAGCTGAAATAGAATAATGACAACATGCAGAGAGCTGCATGGCCACAGCACATTCCTCTGTCTGCTCTCATGTTTCTTCAAGAAGCCTCCCTGTGCACTGAAAATAGGTCACACAGCAAAAATGGTCATTTGGCTCCATCTGGTGGCCAAACTCACACAGGCTACCCAAAGATTCAGTTTGGCCACTAGATGGAGCTAAAACCCATTTTTGTTGGAGCAAAATGATCATTTTCACAGGTTGCAGAGTTTGACTGGCATGAAAATTAGAAAAAAGAAATGATTAAAAATCCATAAGACATACAGTTTTATCCTCTCAGTATGAGGGTGTGTCCAAGGATGGATCATGACAATTTGAATGAAATCTGAAAAAAGATCAGGCTAAAATTCAGGGGCTTATTGACAGTCTGTGGTTCATGAAACCACTTCACACTTTGACACTTCACAAGAGAAACATTCAAAACAGAAACTTGACCTCATTAACTGTGCTTGTTGAAGATGTTTCAGACATTTCAAATATAATATCAACATCAAATGGCTGCATGTCCACAGCACAGCCTCCTGCTGCTCTAAAAATGAGAGTCACAATGTCAGAACTGAAAGAAATCACACAGCAAAAATGGTCATTTGACTCCATCTAGTGGCCAAACTCACACAGACCACCTAAAAGTCAAGTCTGGCCACTAGATGGAGCCAAATGACCATTAATGCTGGAGTGAAGTGATTATTTTTGCAGGATGAAGAGTTTTATCAGCTGAAAACTTGGAAAAATGAATTATTAAAAATCTTTAAGACATACAGCTTTATCCTCTCAGTTTGAGGGTGTGTCCAGGGATGGATCATGACAGTTTAAATGAAATTTGAAGGAGATTAGGCTAAAAATCAGGGAGTTATCAGGAGTCCTTGTTTAATGAAGTCACTTCAGACTTTGACACGACACTAAAGACACATCATTCAAAATAGGAACTTGACCTTATATATGCTGCTTCTTGAAGATGTTTTTGATGTTTCTGTGCAATTGTTTTTAAAAAAAGATCAAAGGGGGAGGAGCTATGGGTCACAGCATAAAACACTTGATTTCCTGTTGCCAATAGGTGGCGCCTTACTTTGCGTGAATAACAGCCATATGGCTGCGCTCAGGCTGGGACAGTGAACATGTGTGTGTGATTTGGTCAGGATCTGACTTTGTACAAGAAAGTTATTAAGGGTTTTGTGTTTGTGAGAAAATGGTCAATTTTGGGTCGACTTTGACACAACACTAAAGACACATCATTCAAAATAGGAACTTGACCTTATATATGGTGCTTGTTGAAGATGTTTTTGATGTTTCTGTGCAATTGTTTTAAAAAAAGATTAAAGGGGGAGGAGCTATGGGTCACAGAGTAAAACACTTGATTTCCTGTTGCCAATAGGGGGCGCCTTACTTTACGTGAATAACAGCCATATGGCTGCACTCAGGCTGGGACAGTGAACATGTGTGAGAGGTTTGGTCAGGATCTGACTTTGTACGAGAAAGTTATTAAGGTTTTTGTGGTCCTGAAAAATGGTCAACTTTTGGCGCCCCTAGTGGCCACGCCCATCAATATTATAACAATCTTTGAACAACTTTTGATCATCAGTGGGTCTAGTATGCACCTGTCCAATTTGGAGATAATCGGAAAAAAACTGTAGGACAAGTTCGAAAAAGTTCGCACCGTGCTAGCGGTCAAATTCAGATTTTGGGGACAAATTTCCGAACTTGCTGTGCAAAATTCAGAGTTTGCCCAAGAGAATTTTTTGAAGGTCGAGGCATGATTGAGGTAGCCAAAAAATTTCAGACTTGTACGTGAAAGTAGGCGGCGGGGCTACCGTTTTAAGCTAATGCTAAATGCTAGCAACATGTTAGCATTTTTTGAGTGGCAAAATCATAAATTTTTCGCACTTGTCAGGGGGGGTAGGACATGGAGCCGAGCTCTTTATCTCAAGCGAAAGGGGCGAAAATTGGGTTTAAAGGCGCGGAAACAAACAATAATAATCCTTTGCGTTTCAAGAGGGCCTTCGCCCGCCTGTCGGTCGCTCGGGCCCTAATAAAAGCTTTAACATGAACATGGGTTTGTGGGGCAGGGAGTCTTAAAGAGACAGTCGCTAAAACACAAGCATCACTGTGAATCGTGAGAAGACAGTACGGGGGCACCAGAGGGACAGAATTAAGCTGTTAAAAAAAAAGCACACAGCCCTTCTTTAATCCATCATGACTCTGAGAAACGATGTGGCGTCTGTTGTTTGTACGTTCCATAATGTAAACGGCTGATTTGACAGAAAAAGATAACAAAGACGAGGAGTTGTGATTGTTTATCTTCACGACAAGCTTCTGCAGATATTTACTAAAGACATCCGAGTGTGTGTGTGTGTGTGTGTGTGTGTGTGTGTGTGTGCAGCATTCCTCACATACTGCTGAGCAAACATCATGAAATCAAACACACTCCTCCTCTTCAGTGTTGACAGGGAACAGCTGTTTGCTCTCCACAGTTTCACCGTGATGCGTTTAAAGACTGTGGGAAATCTAGACGTTGGTGTTTTTCAGCAGCAGAGCTGACAGTTTCACCGTGATGCGTTTAAAGACTGTGGGAAATCCAGGCGTCTCTTATCTCTGTGCCCATCAGTATGAAAAACTAAATCAAACTTTTTTTTCTCTGCTCCAGCCTCTGATCTTTGGTGCATTATGGGTAATGTAGTCAACAGGTTGTTTTTCTTTAAAGTTATTTTTTTCTCCTCTAATCCTCTTTTTTCCCTTTATATAAAACTTTATTTCCTCCCCTTAAATTTCTTTCTCTCCTTTCCTTCCTTTTTCATATCTCTCCTCTCTTTCTTCTCTCCCTCTCTGCTATTCTCTCCATATCTTTTCTTCTTTTCTATCTTTTTCTCTCCCTCTTCTTTCCCTTTTTCCTCTCTCTCTTTCTGATTATCTATCCCTTTTCCTTCCTCTAAATCATATTCTCTTTCTCCTTTCTTTTCTTTCTCTCTTTCCTATACTGTCATCCTTTCATCCCTCCCTTTTCTCTTCCCTCTCCCTCCTTTCTTCCTCTTTTTTTATTTCCAGATATTTCATCCATTTCCTTTTTCTATTCTTGCCTTCCTTCTCTCTTCAACTTTCTTTTTCTCTCTCTTCTGCCTCTCTACCTCCTTTTCTCATATCCTCCTCTCCTTTTCAGCTCATCCCCCTCTTTTTCCTCCTTCTATCTCTCTTTTTCTCCTTTTTGTTTTTTTCACTCTGAGGTTTTCAGGTTTGTGCTGAAATGAATTTTCTCCGTTTACAGATTTTCTGCCTCTGATTCTCCATGTGTTTGTCTTTTTGCATTTGTGTGTGTTTGTGTGTGTTTATTATGTGTGTGTGTGTGTGTGTGTGTGTGTGTGTTTGTTGAGTGTGTGTGTGTGTGTGAGTGTGTGTGTTACGTGAAGAAAGGCCAAACTCTGGTTTGGAGGAGTGAAGGAGGATTTATTACTGAGCTTCACTCTTATCTTCCTCTGGAGGGAGGACACAAAGTTCACATTATATAAAAACACACAGCTCTGTGTGTGTGTGTGTGTGTGTGTGTGTGTGTGTGTGTGTGTATGTGTGTGTGTGTGTGTGTGTGTGTTAAATACTTTCTCATGTAAACATCTTTGAAATCCATGTTCTGTTACTTTAACTTTAAAAAAACTTGTGTTGGATGTTGTGTTGGTTCTGGCGCCCCCTCTGGATGAAGCTGGTTGTGTTTTTCTGTTCTGTTTTTTGAAACGTGACAGCAAACAAACTTTGTGAGTTTGTACCGTAGTTTAGTAGCAGCTATATTGTGACAGTGGCAGATTAAAGTGCGTAAGTGTGGAAAAGAAATAATGAAAATATGAAGAAACACAGGTGCTCAAAACTAAAGAAAGAAATGTGATGAACTGTGTGTTTAAAGAATCAAAATAGTTCTTTTCCAGTGTAAAGAAGGGTTTGAGAAAAGGGTATGCTCAACTAAAAGGTTGGAAATGTAATAAATGTGTCCAATTAAGTTGCCACGCAAAGTTATAAATAAAGGATTTGGAGGAAGAGGAGGAAAAAAGTGAAAAGAGAAAAAGAGAAAAAAGTGTCAGACAAGGTCTGCAACTAACAAAGAAACAGTGTTTTAAGTGAATGTATGTGTGAGAAGTGTGATAAAAACATATCTGCACAAAGTAAAACTTAAAGAACTGTGTTGATGAATTATATTGGGCCGTTCTGTGCTTTAATTTCACCGCGTCTCTGGGGCCGACTCACTAAACTGAAGATTTCCTAAGTTTGGATTATTTCCTCCTTGGATTACTTTCTTTTGGGCTTTTTTGATCATTTTTATTTTGTATTGACTTTTCGGCCAAGGACTTTGGGATTATTTCGTTTCAATTTCCGTTTTCTGGAGTAAAGGATTTTCTGTTTCCATGGACAAAGGGAGCGCGGGTGAAGGACTTAAAAACTGTTAAAAGACTGTTTGGGATGATCGGGTGACGTAATTTTGTTTCATATTTCGTTTGGGGTTTGTGGATTTTGAGGGGCTTTTTGTTTAGTTTCATTCGATAATTTTGTGATATAATTAAAATTCGAATTTCTGTTCGCATTCTAATGAGTTTTCCGTTTATTTAAACACTTCTAACTTTATTTAAACCTGATTACTGACCTTTTCAGTTCAACGAAGAATCACAGGGTTGTTTGTTTTACTTCAAATCTAAAAAGAATCCCCTTAATGCGTGATAACGTGTGCAAATTGAAGAGTTTGAGCGTTACAACATGCAGTTTAGCTCCTCACAGCTCAGTGCTCTGAGACGTGTCAGTAACGTTAGTGAATCCTGGTTGTGTCCTACCAGGTCTCATCTACCAACTCCAACCTCACCAAGCAGAGCAAACGTAACCTGGCTCTTCATTTTATTGATAGACTCTCAGGTTTGAACAGATCACTGCAGAATAACTGCTGCATGTGGACAGGAATCAACATCAGCACAAACACATTAGAGACTGTTTTAGTCTTTAGCTCCTGTTTCAGCCCCACCTGGACAGGTGCTCTGGTACAGATCTCAAACGAAGCATCTGGATCTGAAGCTTCTTAAATTTTGACACTTTCAAACATCAGCCAAACCATAACACACACGCACACATGTACATTTCAAAATAAAAGCTCAGAGTGGACGTGATTGGATTTAATTTGAACAGTAGTGAAACAAAAGCAGCTTCAGGTCGACTAATACTCATAAATTCTCTTTCAAATCAAAGATGTGAGTTTGTTTTTTTATTTCAGAGCAGCTGCATGTGAAAAGTCTCCTGCAGTAAATTTACTTTAATGCTCCAGAGTCTGATTTCTAAAGGAAACTGATCCTGTATGTTCTGCTCAGAGGAACATCAACAGTATTTATGACTCTGAAACCTCAGACTCTTTCAGTTCGATGACAGACGTTAACTTCTGTATCCAGTTTTATAGGTGAGTTTTTGGCACCGAGTCAAAGTTTTACAACACGGACAAGTTTTGCGTGTTTGAAGGAGAAGAGCAGCTGAATTCAAAAGGTCGACATGAGTGAGGAGACTTGAGGGGGAAAAAGCTTTCAGACGAAGAGAAGAAAACCTGCAAAAAGCAGAAAGTTCTGCCTCATGTTCTTCTTTTTCTTTTCTCTGAGAAACAGTGAAACAACCTGTGAAACTTTCTGCTCCTCGCTCGCTCGCTCGCTCGCCTGTGCAGCGCGGCGCTCGGCGCTCAGATGATGACAGCGGCTGAAATCCAGAAAGCAACTTTCCCAGGTTTCCCTCAAGCATATTTGGGCAACATTCACCTCCCGAGCAGCAGAGGAGGAATTATTTTCAGGAGGCTTCTGGGAAAACGCAGCCTTAAAGGATTAGTTTTCAAGATATGTGTGTAAAGTTCAGTTAACATGGGACATGTGTGTTAACGTGAACTGTGCAGTTTGAGTTTTTGAGCCAAGAAAAGCTCGCAGCTGGACCCACGCCCCGACTGAAGCTGAAGCCGAGGAGCGGAGGAAGGTGATTTCAACCGTCTGAGCTAAAGGAAGAAGAAGAAGAGACTTCAATGCCTCACGCTNCTCGCTCGCTCGCTCGCTCGCCTGTGCAGCGCGGCGCTCGGCGCTCAGATGATGACAGCGGCTGAAATCCAGAAAGCAACTTTCCCAGGTTTCCCTCAAGCATATTTGGGCAACATTCACCTCCCGAGCAGCAGAGGAGGAATTATTTTCAGGAGGCTTCTGGGAAAACGCAGCCTTAAAGGATTAGTTTTCAAGATATGTGTGTAAAGTTCAGTTAACATGGGACATGTGTGTTAACGTGAACTGTGCAGTTTGAGTTTTTGAGCCAAGAAAAGCTCGCAGCTGGACCCACGCCCCGACTGAAGCTGAAGCCGAGGAACGGAGGAAGGTGATTTCAACCGTCTGAGCTAAAGGAAGAAGAAGAAGAAGAGACTTCAACGCCTCACGCTCCCAAACTTTATCAGATTAACTCTGAGCGCAGCCAGACTAACTGTCAGAGGCCTGTTAGCCAGAATAATGAGTCTGGATTTCATTTGGATCAGAGTTTCAGAGAATTTTCATCGTCTGATAAGCGGCACAGAGCAGGAAAAGCTGCAACTTAATCAGTGACATGAATCAAAAATATGGTGAGAATGGAAAAATATCAAACAATTTTATGACAAACTAACCCTCTGGATAAAGTGGCTTCACACTGACAGGCCCTCTGTCTTTTAGACTTTCTGACTGAAAATTTTTTTGATTTCCCAACTAAAGGGCACTCTGACTCAAACCATTCCTAACTTACCGGCCATCTGACTAAAGGTCCTCATGACTAACTGCCCCTCTGACTAACAGGGCCATCTGACCTTTCTGACTTTGACTAGTGGTCCCTCTGACTCAAGGGCCTTCAGACTTATGGGCCTTTGGCTTTTCTGACAAACAGGCCCCCTGACTAACAGGCCCCCTGACTAACAGGCTGTCTATCTTGATGACTCTCTGACAAACAGGCCTCCTGACTAACAGGCTGTTTATCTTGAGGACTTTCTGAGTAACAGGGCCATCTGACCTTTCTGACTTTGACTAGTGGTCCTTCTGACTCAAGGGCCTTCTGACTTAAGGGCCTTTGGCTTTTCCGAGAAACAGGCCCTCCAACTTGTGGGCTTTCTGACTAACACCCCCCCTGACTAACAGGCCCCCTGACTTACAGGCCCCCTGACTAACAGGCTGTTTATCTTGAAGACTCTCTGACTAACAGGCCTCCTGACTAACAGGCCTCCTGACTAACAGGCCCCCTGACTAACAGGCCCCCTGACTAACAGGCCCCCTGACTAACAGTCCACTATCTTGTGGGCTTTCTGACTAACAGGCCCCCTGGCTAACAGGCCCCCTGACTAACAGGCCGTCTATCTTGTGGACTCTCTGACTAACAGGCCCCCTGACTAACAGGCCCCCTGACTAACAGGCCGTCTATCTTGTGGACTCTCTGACTAACAGGCCCCCTGACTAACAGGCCCCCTGACTAACAGGCCCCCTGACTAACAGGCCCCCTGACTAACAGGCTGTCTATCTTAATGACTCACTGACTAACAGGCCCCCTGACTGACAGGCTGTCTATCTTGATGACTCTCCGACTAACAGGGCCATCTGACCTTTCTAACTTTGACTAGTGGTCCCTCTGACTCAAGGGTCTACGGACTGACGCGCCTTTGGCTTTTCTGACAAACAGACCCTCCAACTTGTGGGCTCTCTGACTAACAGGCCGTCTACCTTGTCGGCTTTCTGACTTGTCGGCTTTCTGACTTACAAGCCCCCTGACTAACAGGCCTTCTTCTCAACAGGATCTCTGACTGAAGGGCCTCCAGAGTAAAGGGACCTATCACTGAATTCCTGACTAACTTGCTCTCTGACAAATAAGCCCTCCAGTTTTGGAGCCTCCTGACTGAAGGGCCCTCTTACTCTGAAATAGGAGTTTATGTCCTGTCAGCCAATAGAAACTCTCTAAGAGTGAACTGCACTGAGAACGAAGCTTCTTCCTCCTCCATCACCGATGCTGCAGGTGGAGAAGCTGCAAATGGAGAAGCTGCAGCTGGAGAAGCTGAACTCATGTGATGCATCAGCTCCACCAGTTTTCACACACACACTGAAAAGGTCGTCAGTGTCACTCATCAAACAGTTTTTACCCAGAATTCAATTCCAGGGAGCGTGAATCCGCAGGAACAAAAGCCGAAGTCTCGCTCCGTCACAAACGCTGGAGACGACCTGTGAGCGAACAGATCACTCAGCGTTTTTCTAACCACGATGCATTTAGAGATAAGTCCAGAACAGGTTTAGTGAGTCACACACACACACACACACACACACACACACACACACACACACACACAGATTATTTCCCTGGAAAACGCTGAATCAGAGCGTGAGCTGCCAGTAATACACTCGAACATGAATTCACTTGTGAAAAAACACAAAAAAAACCCCTCTCACACACCAGCAGACAACTCGACACACTCCCCTTCCTGATTCTGAGGAAATTTCTGCTGGTGTGTGTGTGTGTGTGTGTTTGTAAGGGTGTGTGTGTGTGTCTCATGAGTGTGTGTCCACTGACTTTCACAAACAAACAGATCAGAAACAGGTCCAAACGCAGAGCTGGATCTGAAAGAGTCCGTTCAGGTTTTTGTTGTGGTTTTTTTCAGAGTTTCCTCAGTGTCACTATCACCTGTAAACTCACCTGTACCCTCCTCACCTGAGTCCAACCCCACACCTGAGCCACACCTCCAGAGCTGCACGGGGGGGCACTTAAACACATCATGGCTTGTAAGTTTGCACTTAAGTGTGTGTTTAAGCTCCTAAAAGGTTTTGAATTGGTTCTGCTGTCAGGGGAAAGGGTTGATTTGGAAGTGGAGACTAAATGAATAAGATGAACCAGAGAATTAAAGATGCCATCATAAAGACTCTTAAAGGGACAGAAGCTTTTTGGAGCGCTGAGGAATGTCAGGGGAACTCAAACACAGAGGAAAGATGTATGAGACAGCGGAACAAGGGTCAATGACAAAGTTCTTTGAAAATGGATAAAAACATATTTCTGAGAGAAGAATTATGTTTTCTAACAGATTTCAGTAGTTGACCAACATTTCAAAGTTTTTAGGTTCATTATTTTTTAGTATTTTTAATTTGAGCACCCAAAAATGTCAGGTGGCTCAACCAAATATATGAAAATATATTTATATGTTCCTGTTATTTTTTCTGTGTGAAATTATTGGCAAGTATCTCTCAAGTGTCTGTAGTGACTCATACATTTTCATTTTGTGTGTTTCATTTCTTTTAT
>RPOG01003441.1:35805-63379 GCA_008086565.1 Thalassoma bifasciatum
ATAAACTTTAAAAAAAAAAAAAAAAAAACTTTATTTATCTCAGAGAGTCAATTAAAGACACATAGAGCAGTAAAAAATGTAAACATCCATAAAAAAAGAAAAGAAACAAACAACACAAAGTTGAGTCTTGCTCTGTACATTCACTCAGCTTATTAAAATTCTAAAATACTGTTTCCAGGAAGTTGAAAATTTGGAAGCAAATTGCTTGGATATGAAAATACTAAAATACTTATCAATAAAACACTGAAACACTTTATAACAAAATGCTGAAAATACTCAAATGCTTAAAATTAAATGCAAACTACATACTGAAATACTTAAAAAAAAACAACAACTAAGAATACCAAAAAACTTTCAAAATAATAAAAAATAAAACACTAAAAATACAGAAACACTTTATGATAAAGTGCTAAAAAACACAATAATAAAACACTGAAATTCTTAAAAATTAAAAACACTGAAACGCTGTAAACTATCATGCAAAAATTACTCAATTCGTAAAAATGAAACACTTAAAATACTGAGATCATGTGATCGCTAAAGCTGTGATTTTTTTTTTCTACATTATTTCGAAAAGTTAAGAGTCAAAGATGTTTTTTTTATGTTCTCCAGTCGCTACGACCAAAAGTCTGGTGAAGAAGTCCAGTTGATAAATCACAAGAGTTGTAATTAAAGTCCAGACTCAGTGGACGTGTTAGATTCAGGGTTTTGAGAAAAGTCAAAATTTGTCTAATATCAACATTTTTATGAAACAATTTTGTTTTTACTTTTCATAATTCCAACTTTTTAATCGCAAACATTTTCAGAATGTTTACCTTTCATTACAAAAAAAAATCTGCTTTTTTTTTTTTTATCACAGACTATTCTTTATCTTAAAATTTTTTACCTATAATGTGAAATTTCACACTTTTTTTGACATAATATTTTAGTGATTTATTAAAATTTTGAATTTTTTATCACAAAATTTTGACTTTTTATCTTAAAATATTGACCTTTTTCTACAAGTTTGAAACAATTCTTACCTTCAGTTTTTATTTTCATCCTCACATTAGAGTAAAAGCTTTTGATGTTTCAATGGTTTGTTGTAATTTTCTGTCAAGTTTGTAAATGTTTCTGTAAATTGTGAAAACTTCACTGAAGCTTGATTTGAAGAAAATCGTGAATCAAATTGAAATCGCTGAATCTGCCAGAAAAATCACAGTTAGATCTTTATCTGAAATCGTTCATTTTAGAAGCTTAAAACAGAAAGTTTAAAAATTACTGAACTGCATCTTTATTATTTTGCATTTTATTGTGCGTAAGTTTTGATTTTCTGACGGTGCAGTAATTTTTTCCTGCATCAGGTCGTAACAACGAATGGACTCAAATATCAATGATGTTATAAATGTGCAGGTGGAGCAGGGAGGAGCAGGGAGGGAGGGGGGAGGACGGGTGAGTCACAGACAGTAACGGCTGCTCCTCACACCCCCACAGAGAAAAACTCTTGGATTAAAAAAAAAAAGGGAAGCGAAAAGGGCTGACGGAGGAGAGTGGGCTTCTCCTCTTCTTCCTTTTTCTCTGGTTTTGGGACAAACTCTGAAAAAAGTCAGCGTGGCCTTTTCTGCACACACACACACACACACACACACACACACACACAGCATCATGTGTCTTCTATCTTTGGAAGAAGATTGCACGCTTTGTTTTGTTGTTTTGTTGTTTTTCAGACTCTTGCTGCGGGTAAAGCTTTTATTTTTACATCAGGAGACTTTGCAAAGATTTGGAAAAGACTCGTGGAAAAAAATCAGCTCACACCTGAAAACGAGCGTTTAGAGTTTTTAGTCTCAGACTTAGATTTTAAAAAGACTTTTTACACGACTACAACTGGATTATTGTGATGTTTTTAAGAGTTGATGTGAAACAGGCAGATCTGCTCCATTCTTCTTCTTCTCATTTGACAACATCAAACCTGTTTGAGGAAAACACTGACGCAGATTACGACCTTAAATTTAACCATCGAGATGACGGGAGGTCGCCAGTAAAACCCCTAGATTTCATTAAGACTTTCAGTTTTTTAGTCTGGGACTGTGAAAATCTTTCAGTTTAGGCCCAGCATAAATCAGAGAATCCACTTGTTCCTATCATTTATTTTATTTTATTTTTTAATTGTCATCTACATTTTGTCTCCTGTCACAGATTCAGTGTATTAAAACGAGGCCTTGTCCACGTGTAGCTGGGTGTTTTCAGAAACCTCCTCATCTGTTTTTAAAAATACTTTTGTCCAAACCTGATTGCTTACAAAAAAAAATCATTCACACATAAGCTGGAAAATCTGTCCGTCCCAGGAAGACAAAACGAGGTCATAAGTTTTTTGCTGAATCTGCGTCTCATCCATACGAAGACGGCGTTTTGTGGGTCTGTAAACCATCATTTCTGAAACCAGGTTCCAAAGTGGGAAGATTTAGAAACGCCGTATACACGGCTCCGTGTAAACTGGCTCTCTGCAACTTTCCAGATCCGCTGACGTCATATTTTCTCATCGTCGTTAATACGCATGCACCACAAGCGTCACTATGGTAACAACAACAACAACAATGGAGGCGTACTATCTTAATCTCCTTCTTCTCAACCACCACAGAGTTGAACAAACAATCATAGAGGACACAGTACGGCACAACTTTAGCCAAAAGTCTTCATGCCACTGTTTGTTCTTCTGTTTCCGCTTGTTTCATATCGTTACAGCGCCCCTAGAGGTCTGGCAGGTGTTTTACAGCGTCTTCATGTGTATCCAGTGCATTCATATAGGGGTCAATGACAAAAAGAGGGTCTAAAAAGTTCTTTTAAAATGGATAAAAACATATTTCTGAGAGAAGAATTATGTTTTCTAACAGATTTCAGTAGTTGACCAACATTTCAAAGTTTTTAGGTTCATTATTTTTTAGTATTTTTAATTTGAGCACCCAAAAATGTCAGGTGGTGCAACCAAATATATGAAAATATATTTATATGTTCCTGTTATTTTTTCTGTGTGAAATTATTGGCAAGTATCTCTCAAGTGTCTGTAGTGACTCATACATTTTCATTTTGTGTGTTTCATTTCTTTTATTTGTGAATAAGATAANTTATCAGTATTTCAGAGAAATCTACAAACTTTTCCACTTGGTCACAAATGTCATTTGGGCTCCTCTGGCTGATGCAGTTTCCTGTTTCCTGTTTTATTCTCTTCACTTTAAAATAAAAGTCTAATGTTACGGTTGCACCACCCTGACATTTGACAAGGTGAAAATTACGGGACAAAAGTTTTTGACATTTCTCAACAGCTTTAAAATTCTTTTTATTTGCAAAGAATGTTTTATTTAAAAAGGTTGAAGCATAAAATAATGCCACTGTATTTTTAATTTCCATTTACAATAAGTGACATTCAATTTTTAGTCAAATTAATGACACCTATGAACAGTCCTGCCAACGTGGTGGACTGATTTTGGGGGTTTGAGGAACCAAAACACAAAAAAACATGTTATATTTTAATAGTTTAAAGATGTGTTCAAATAACACAGGTTTCATAGAATAAAGAAATACATGTGATGAAATACTCAATTCATGATGGAAGGAAATATTACACTCAGACATAGACGCACACATTTTCTGAGACGCCTTCATCTTTATGACGATTGTTTTGGAAACTGTTTAGAGTTTTGAGAGGTGGTTGAGTCTGTTAAAAAGGTGACTAAAGCATCTTTTAGTCAAAGCAGCAGCAGCTGATCGGGGTCAAAGGTCAGAGAAGTCGACCTCCACGTTTGATGAGCGTCACATTCTTCAGGGAGTCGCTGAGATAAGAGACAGACACTGAGTCAGCCTGATGCAACCAATCACAGCACATTTCCCACGTACTGATCAATTTAAAGGTGCAGTCCGTAGATTATAGTGCTGAAAAACACCTGGTGGCTGCTGTGAGGAACTACAACATCACCTACAGCGTCGTCTGTTTCCAGTTTGATGTGAGGAAGAATTTCACTTTCACTGCCTGATGGGAAAACAAGCTCTGTGGTTTTTGGTCATCATCACGGGAACCACAGAATCCGTCAGAGTCAGCAGATCCTCCTCCTCTCCTCCTGTTTAATAAGCCCCGCTCTGATTGGAGGAGGCGTCTGAGCGCAGCCTCCATATTTGTGGTGGAGAAATGTGGAGAATTAATAAACGAGCCGCTCGTCCTCTTTGTTTCTCCTCTTTGTTCCCCGCTGCATTGTTTCAATTTCTGCTCCCCGCAGGTCGGTTTTATCGCCGAGTTTCGGTTCCTCCCAAGACTCCACATAATGAAACAATAAATATTAAAACACCCGCAAAGAATGAGAGCGACACAAATCAGATTTACAGCCGCAGCTTTGATGGAACGGTTTCAGCGTCAGAGTCGTTCATCACTGACGACATTAAAGCAAACACAAACATCATGAACATCGTGAACAGGACTTTAAACGTGTCGCTATCACAGACACGATGATCCTCAAACTTCATGTCCCTAAATTAGAAACAGCTCACTTTTCATCTTTGGAGCAGAAATTAATGACAAACAAACAAAGAGATGAATGTTCATGCTGCATTAAAGTGCTGTGGGAAAATATAAATCTGTGTTTACGTGGAGTTTATGGTCATTAAGCTTCTTTTCTCCAAAACAGAGAAAAGCTTGTTTTAATCTGCTTAAACACTAAACAACATTAAACTCACTTTCTATAACAAAAAAACATGAAACTTCTCTGTGGACTCATCAAAACCTGCAGCTACAAAACCTGCTAGAGAAATTTGTAAGATCCTCACAAGATCAGCAAAAGATCTGCACAAGATCAGCTAAAGATCTGCAGAAGATCCTCACATGATCAGCAAAAGATCAGCTAAAGATCTGCAGAAGATCTTTACATGATCAGCAAAAGATCTGCACAAGATCCTCACAAGATCAGCAAAAGATCTGCACAAGATCCTAACAAGATCTGCACAAGATCAGCAAAAGATCTGCACAAGATCCTCACAAGATCAGCTCAAGATCTGCACAAGATCAGCAAAAGATCTGCACAAGATCCTCACAAGATCAGCTAAAGATCTGCACAAGATCCTCACAAGATCAGCAAAAGATCTGCACAAGATCCTCACAAGATCAGCTAAAGATTTGCACAAGATCCTCACATAATCTACAGGAGATTTGCTTAATAACTCGTAGTATCTGCACAAGATCCTAGCAAGATCTTCAAGGGATTGGCAGAAGATCCTAACAATATCCTCTCGTGGTCTGAACAAGATCCTCTCAAGATTTGCACCAGATCCTAAAAGGCCTACAAGACATACTCACAAGATCTTCTCAAGATCTGCATAAGAGCCTAAAGAGATCTACAAGAGACCTACACAAGATCCTCACATCATCTTTTGGAGATTTGTTTAATAGCTTGTAGTATCTGCACAAGATCCCAGCAAGATCTTTAAGGGATTGGCATAGGATCCTAACAAGATCCTCACAAAATCCTCACAAGATCATCTCAAGAGACCTGCACAAGATCCTCACATGGTCTACAGTAGATTTGCTTCATTACACATAGGCTCTGCACAAGATCCTAGCAAGATCTTCAAGAGATCGGCACAAGATCCCAACAAGATCTTCACAAAGTTCCAACAAGTTTTATAAGACGTTAGCAAAAGATCTGCACTAGTTCCTCGCATAATCTTTCGGAGATTTGCTCAACTATCTCATAAGATCTGCACAAGATCCCAACAAGATCTATTAGGAGTCGGCCAGATAGCCTGATGAGATCCTCTCAAGATCTTCTCAAGATCCTAAAAGGCCTACAAGACATCCTCACAAGATGTTCTTAAGATCTGCATAAGAGCCAAACAAGATCTATAAGAGACACAAGATCCTCACATCATCTGTTGGAGATTTGCTCAACTAGATCATGAGATTTGCACAAGATTCAAACAAGATCTTTAAAAGATTGGCACAAGATCTTCACAAGATCTGCACAGGATCCTTAAAAGACCTACAAGAGATCCTCCAAGGATCTGTACACGATCTTTGAAAGATCTGTAAGAGATGCACAGAAGATCCTCGCAAGATCTTTTCAAGATCTACTGAAGCTTTGCTCAAGTCTCTAATGAAATCTTTCATTTTTTTTTCAATGCTGAGATAAATTCAGTGTGGAAGGATTCTGAATTTCAACAAATTTCCTAAGACATTTTTTTAAAATTGAATTATTTTACACTGATTTTTTTTGTTGAATGTTTTATGAGATGTTGAATTTTTTACAGTGAATTTATTTCAACATCTGTGCTTGAAATTTGATGGTGTTTAAAATCCAAAGCCTGATTTTGATGCTGAAAAAAATTCAGAGTTAGAAAGTCGTATTCAAAATCAGAAATGTTTCCATAGAAACACAGGAGGCAAAGTTAAAACTGAGGTACAACAGACAGAAATAAAACTAAACATGAGTTTTTTTAAACATTCACAACAAACTGAGTCTGTGTCGACTTGTTGTTGTGGAAAATGACGTGTTTGTTCGTTTGCATCAGAGGAAAAATCAGATCACGATGTCACTTCATCATCACACTGTTCGTCCTGTCCAGTCATGTGTGTGTGTGTGTGTGTGTGTGTGTGTGTGTGTGTGTGTGTGTGTGTGTGTGTGTGTGGTAAAGGTCAGACACTCTCTCACTCTCTCTGTCTAAAGGTGTCTGTGTAAAAGTGTCAGTATTTTTCTGTAGCTGCTCATTAACCGTCCACTCAGCAGAGAAAAAAAAAAAGAAAAATGCTCCTCGACCTTTGACCGGGTCAGTGCACCTGCTGAGGTCAAAGGTCAACTATTGGAATGGTTAAACTCCCCTTTGGACTGAGATTAGCTCGAGCTTTCTGGTAGAAGTTTAAACGGGTTTAATGTGGAGACTGACCTCGTTTTATTCTGAAGTTCAGAGTTAAACCTTCCTCAGCTGATCAACAAACGCGTCAGAGAAAACATCAAGTTTGTTCACTTTTGCTCTCATCACTCCAAATGACTTTGTTCCAGAAGTTTTGAGGCTTGTCTCTGTGCTGTTTGGCGTATTGTAAGCAGGAAACTTTGTGGCATTTGTGTAGAAATGTCTTTCTTCAGCCCATTTTTCCTCAAGTGCCTCCTCATTGTGCATCTTGAAACCTTTTGTTTCTCCAGGTTGTTTCGTCATTTTCTTGCCATTTTTGTTGACTTTGGCCCATTTTTGATGCTTTTCACTTCTTTTTGCCACTTGTGGATCATTTGTTGTTACCGTCTGACTATTTTCCAACTTTATCTTGTTTTTTGTTGACTTTAGCTGTTTTTTTTACCACATTCCACTGTTTTTTTTGTCATTTTTTTCACCATTTTATCTACTTTCTGAATTTTTTCCAAGTTTTCCCCAAATTTTCTTGCCATTTTTTGTTGCTTTTTGGCCATTTTGGTCACTGTCCACCTATTTTTTGCCACTTTTGACCCGTTTTTGCTACTGTCTGAGTGTTGTCCAGGTTTTGGCCCAATTTTTTTGCTAATTTTGTTGCTTTTTGGCAATTTTTGCCAACTTAAACTAAGTTTTATTCCTACTCTTTGCTGTTTTTGGCTCATTTCTCCACTTGTATAGTTTCTTTTGTAAAGGTAGTTTTTAACAGTTTGTCTCTTTGGTTGAGTAACACATCTTGAAACAGCCAGACCACATTCTTTCAGAGAGTCCTGTATTTCAGCTGAAGTTATTTGTGGGTTTTTCTTTGCATCCAGAACAATTTTCCTGTCAGTTGTAGCTGAAATGTTTGTTGGTCTACCTGACCGTGGTTTGGTTTCAACAGAATCCCTCATTTTCCACTTCTTCATTAGAGTTTGAACTCTGCTTATTGGCATCCTCAGTTCCTTGGATATCTTTTTATATCCCTTTCCTCTTTTATACAGTTGGATTCACTTTAAACTGGAGCTGAACGATTTTAGAAAAAGATCTAATTGCGATTTTTCTGGCAGATATTGCGATTTCAATTCAATTTACTCAATTTTATTTAAAGCAAGCTTAAGTGAAGTTTTCCCAATATACAGCAGAGAATTACATCAAACCATCAAACATTAAAAGTTTTAACTGTAATGCAAGGATGAAAATGAAGGTAAGAATTATTTTTAACTTTTAGATATAAAGGTCAATATTTAAGTTGAAAAGTGGAAATTTTGAGAAATAGAGATAAAATTCTGAGACAAAAAGTCAATATTTTGAGATTTAAAAAACCAACATTATGTGAAAAAAGTCTAAACTTTCACATTAAGGGTCAAAATTTTAAGATAAAGGCAAATGTCAAAGATAAAGAGTCACATTTTTTAGATTAAGCATCAAAATATTGAAATAAAGGCAACATTCGAGTTAAAAAGTGGAAATTTTGATATAAAAAAGTCAAAATTCTAAGATTTAAGTCGACACTATAAAAGATAAAGACAACATTAATAGATAAAAGGCAAAATTTTGAAAAAAGAAAAGAAGATTTTGAGATAAAAAGCCAATTTTTGACTTTTCTTGAAACCCTTAATCAAACACTTCACTGAGTCTGAACTTTAAATACGACTCTAGTTATTTCTAAACTGGACTTTTTAATCCTATTCTTAGTTTTAACAACTGAAGAACAAAAAGAGCATCTTTGACTCTTAACTTTTTAAAAACAATTGAGTCCAAAATAACTGTTTTATGTTAAAAAAGATAAATAAAATACCAAACAATTAAAAAAAAAAAAAAAAAAAAAAAAAAAAAAAAAAAAAAAAAAAAAAAAAAAAAAAAATTAAATAAGTGATAATAAGAAAAACAAAATTCAACAATCCCAAAGAAAAAAAGGAATTTTTCCCAACAGTTTTACACTTAAACACTTGTGTGTGTGTGAAACAGCTGACACTAAAGATCCTGGGTCAGTCAGGAGCAAAAAAAATTGCAGTTTTGGTGAAAACTTGATCGTGATGTTTGAAATCAGGATAAATCTTTCAGCCGTACTTTGAACCATGAGTGACAGGAAAGTTTTTGTGTTCTGGTTCATTCAAACTTCCTGTCCGCTCTGAGTTAACAGGAAGCTTTAGAGTAAAGGGAACGTGTGTAAATTTGTGATGAAACTAACTCAGAGACAGGATGTGACCATGATGTAAAAGTCTCAATGTAAAACCTTTGATTACATCAGACAAACAGACGGGGTTTCCTTCCCCGAACTCTCAGCCCGTCCTCCATCACACGCCGTTCTTCTTCTTCTTCTTCTTCTTCTCTGTGGTTGAACCAACACCCTCCTCAGGTTGAACTCCGTGTTCTCTGACTCACAGCCGTGTCCCTGTTACACCAACATTAACAAACTCGTGAAAGTCCTGGATTGAAACTGTGAATCTGAAATCCTTCAAATTATTCTGAGATCAATCATCTTCAAGCTGCAGCAGAGCGAGTGGAAAAAAACAGCTCAATGTTGCTGCAGAACCACACACTGCAAAGAAACAGCTTTCAGAATAAAAACCCCCAAATATATGGGTCAATGACAAAAAGAGGGTCTGAAAACTTATTTTTAGTTGACCAACATTTCAAAGTTTTTAGGTTCATTATTTTTCAGTATTTTTAATTTGAGCACCCAAAAATGTCAGGTGGAGCAACCAAATATATGAAAATATATTTATATGTTCCTGTTATTTTTTCTGTGTGAAATTATTGGCAAGTATCTCTCAAGTGTCTGTAGTGACTCATACATTTTCATTTTGTGTGTTTCATTTCTTTTATTTGTGAATAAGATAAATAATTTGATGTTAAAATAACATTTCACATTATTACATTGGTTGTTCCACCTGACATGGAAATTGTTCCAGTCACCAATGAAGTGAAAAAACCTTTTTTATCAGTATTTCAGAGAAATCTACAAACTTTTCCACTTGGTCACAAATGTCATTTGGGCTCCTCTGGCTGANTTTCCTTTAAAGACCACGGTGGCACATATGTTAGTACAAAATGATGTTTGTGTGGCGTTATAGATGAACATGCACGCACTTCTGCGCAGCACTTTAGCGCAGCTGTGTTATAAGATCCACGCCCACCGTGAGTCTGTAGTCGGGCTAGAGGAAAAGAACCAAACCCAGTAGAGACGAGGAGAGTAGAGCTGGAAATGTAGAGTGGAAAAGCTCCATATGTCTATATCTTCTTAAATTATTTGTGTTTATCTTGAAAACTGAAGATCTTATTTCTGCCAAATGACTCAGTGAAATCCCTCCTGACTGACTCCAGGTATAAATGAATAAATGAGAGTAATCATCATCATCATGGAGCTGGAAGTTGAAGCTGAAAGTTTTTGCTCAAACACTCAGAGTAAAACTCTCAGGGGGGTCGGTTTTCTGTCCATCCGTGCACCATGATTCATGCCTGATTTAAGAACTTTAAGGGGAATAAAAATGTTTTTGAAATCATAAAACGGGTTTGATGGATCTCAGGCGAGCGCGCTGCTGGAGCTCAGAGAGGATTCTGGGATTTTTGCCATTTAATGATTATAATTTCCCGGCAGGAGAAAGAGAAACATGAAGCAGAGTCCAGATCCTGAGGGGAAGTGTGTGCATCCAGAAATCCTTATAATTTAGGATCTGACAGGAGGAATGAGGACGGCGCTTTGTTTCTAACAGCTGCTGGTTTCTAACGCCGCTTTAAAAAAGGAAACACACACACCAGGTTTAACAGTCGGGTAAAATAACCAGCAGCTGCTGCATCAGGAGGTTTGGTATTGATCAGATTTAACTGATATCACTGCAATTATCAATCACTCCTGTGAATTTTCTCTGCACAAAGAAAATTGACTTTACAGGTTTCGTCAAGAATTAATTGAGTTTTACGTAAATCCTGAATCTCTGAACATGAGTCAGTGACACAAATTTAACAGTTCTTGTTGAAAAACAGAAGCATATCTGATTTTTCTGGAAGGATTCTTGATCTTTCAGGTCTGATAGTTTCTCAAACGGTTGAAAAATATCAGGTTAAACACAAACAGCAGCAGAAAAGAGATGAAACACTGCAAAAACTCAAGTCTAAGCAAGTCTTTGTGTCTGATTTTTTGGTTAAAATGTCTTCTTTCAAGTTCTTTAAATGCAAAAATCATGTCTGAATTGTTTGCAGGAGGAGAAAAAAAAACTCAACCAGTGAGGAAAGAAAAGAGTTTTTCATTTTTGGACATTTTTCTGATTTCAAGAAACTTGACAAGTACATTTTTTTCTTTGTTGGAAGCAACTCAGACATGTTTTTTTGTCTTTAAATGACTTGAAATAAGACATTTTTCTTTTGTTTTTCTGTTTCCATATTACTGGCACTATTATTATTATTATTATTAATATTACTATTATTACTACTATAACTACTATTATTCTTATTATTATCATTATTATTATTAATACAAATCTATTGTTATTTCTATTATACTTGCTACTATTGTTATTATAATAATTAATATCATTATTATCACTAATGTTACTGCTTTGATTTTATATGATGCCTATTTTTACAAACTGTATCTGTATCATAACCAAAAAATTAAGAAAAAAAAAGAAATAGGACATTTTTCTGGACTGGTTTGGTAAATGTGGCTCATATTGAGTCTGGAAATATGTTTTCTACTAAAAATAAGACACGAACATTTGCTTAGATTTCAGTTTTTTGCAGCGTTTTCTGAAGTTTGTTGAACACATGACCCTTTTTTTTTACTAACACTGTTTATTGACAAAAGTTTTAACAAGTTATTGATGCATTTCATATATTGCATGTTGCATTTTTATCTCCTTATTTAGTGAAGTGAAGCCAGTTTTCTCTCTCTGGTGTTTTTGTTTTTCTTCTGCTGACTGATGAGTGTGATCGATGTGTGATTTAACGTCACGTGTCGTCGACAAAAGTCTGAAATGTAAAGAATCGTTGAGGGAATCATTGAGCAAAAAGGCATCGATATTGATGGATTTAACAATTTCTTATTTATTTTCAACATTTTTAACCAGTTTCTTGGTCCCATCTTTGGTTTCTGACGCTGCTTTAAAGAAACTGAAGTTTTCACAGTCTGATAAAAGTGAAGAAACCTGAAGAGAATCAGTTTGAGACAGAGGAAGAAGAAACTGATAGAAGTGAGGATGTGGGGAGATACTGAGGTGTGTGTGTGTGTGTGTGTGTGTGTGTGTGTGTGTGTGTGTGTGTGTGTGTGTTNATGAGTGTGATCGATGTGTGATTTAACGTCACGTGTCGTCGACAAAAGTCTGAAATGTAAAGAATCGTTGAGGGAATCATTGAGCAAAAAGGCATCGATATTGATGGATTTAACAATTTCTTATTTATTTTCAACATTTTTAACCAGTTTCTTGGTCCCATCTTTGGTTTCTGACGCTGCTTTAAAGAAACTGAAGTTTTCACAGTCTGATAAAAGTGAAGAAACCTGAAGAGAATCAGTTTGAGACAGAGGAAGAAGAAACTGATAGAAGTGAGGATGTGGGGAGATACTGAGGTGTGTGTGTGTGTGTGTGTGTGTGTGTGTGTGTGTGTGTGTGAGTGTGTGAGTGTGTGAGTGTGTGTGTGTGTGTGTGTGTGTGTGTGTGTGTGAAATGAGAGGTAACTGTCTTGTCCTTTTTGTCGTCCTCTGTCATCTCTCAGTACCAGCTGCCTCTTTCCCGTCACTCGTACTTCCTCCTCTCCTTCCTTCCCGTAAGTTTCCCCTTTTCTTATGCCCCCCCCAAACCCACACACACTAACCACACACACTTATTTACACATACACACACATACACACACAGCATGAAGACGTTACCCATCATCCCAGGAACTGAGGTACCAACCTTGTTCCTAGAAACTTAATTTTGGTGGATCAGAGACGCTTCACTTTTCTATTTATGAATCTGAGAAATTTGTCTTTGCAGAAAGTTCTGAAGTTTTCTATCAGGGTTTTCATTGACTTAAAGAAAGAATTAAACACAATAGATCACGTAATATTACTCAGAAAAAGTGAATAGTTTGGTGTGAGAGGAGTTTTTTTAGACTGGTAAAAGAAACATTACTCATGGAGCCAGTGCCGATTCTAGGGTGTGATGGGGCCCCAAGCAAAAATTTCCAAGGGGCTCCTCTGACAAGTGTTGACATAATAATCTGAAATCGACAAAAAACGTCCGACACTCAAACTTCTTAAAAAATATATTATTATCGAATATTTTGAAAGTTGTGCAAAAACAGGGAAAACAGTGTTTTAATGGATTACATCATTAAAAACTATTTACAGCAAAAAAAATACAAATATGTCAAACAAAAAGAACAACAGAACAATGCAACTTTTAAAAACAATATGTGTGTTTTTACCAAAACAGTCGCCAGGACTTCACCTTTGTTATCAAAGTTTATGTTTGGGGCTTATTTAAGTTGTAAATATTCTCCAAAGTTATCTTTTTTCGCTCTCTGAAGGGTAGCTCCTCTTCATCTAGCGTTGTTGTTGTCGGTTTCATACGTTGATTGACAAACTTCAGTAAAGTAACGGCCTGTAGCGTTGCCCGAAGGATGACGTGGGGCCCCTTTAGGGGGGTATCCGTCAAAGATGTCATTGCAATTTGGCCCCGAATTGTTTGATGTGGATCATGGGGTTAATGGTCAGTGCAGTTGCTACATCTTAGACATTACTGTGGAGTCAAGTTCGCCAGCCCTCAGGGGCCCCCTAGTGGTTCGGGGCCCCAAGCAGCTGCCTGCCTCGCCTGTTGGCAAGCGGCGGCTCTGCATGGAGCACCACAGGGGTCAGTATTAGGCCCAAAACTGTTTAATTTTATACTTAAATTACAAACGTAATGTATCAGAGATACTGATGCTTGTTGTTTTTACAAATAACACAAATGTTTTTTTTTGTACTGGTGATGATTTGCAGCATCTGTTGTTTGTTGTCAGACAAGAACTGAGTAAACTGCAAAAAAAAAAAAAAAGTCAAAATGATAAGAAAAAGAAAAATCAATATTTTGAGATATTAAGTCAAAATTTGCAACACACAAAAAAAAATCAATATTTGAGATACAAAGTGAAAAGTTATGGGATAGAAAGTCAAATTATCAGAGAAAGACATGTAAATTTTGAGCTACAAAATCAAAGTTGTGAGATATTTAAGTCAAAAATTATTAATTGAAAGTCAAAATTTTGATGTATCATTATGTCACAATTGTTGGAAAAAGTTAAAATCTTGACTTCCTTATCTTAAAATTTTAATTTGAATCTCAAAAATTTGAATAAAAACTTGCAAAAAAAAAAGAAAGAAAAAAGTCAAAATGATAAGAAAAAAAAATCAATATTTTGAGATATAAAGTGAAAAGTTATGGAATAGAAAGTCAAAATTATCACAAAAAGTCAACTTTTTAGATAGAAAGTCAAAACCTAGAGAAATATGTGTACATTTTTAGCTACAAAGTCAAAGTTGTGAGACAAAGTCAAAACTTTGAGGTATTTTAGTCAAATTTTAGAAATTGACAGTCAGAATTTTGATATATATCATAATGTCACAATTATGAGAAAAAAAAAGTTGAAATTTTGACTTCCTTATCTTAAAAAGTTTGATTTTAATCTAAAAAATTTGAATTAACACTTTCAAAAAAAATGACAAGAAATCTCAACAGCCAGCTTTTCATTTTTTCAACTATTGAAAGCTATTCTTTTAATTTATGTGCAACTTTTTTTAGGAGAGAGAATTTTTTAACTTAGATTTTTTTCTGCATTTGGTCGATGAATTTGATTATTCTCAGGAAAAACAAATTAAACTCTTTAAAATGACAAATTTTTAAGGAAATGAAGAAGCTGAGGTGATGATATTTCTGACACTTCTGTGTGAATCAGGAAGTGTGTGTGTTACTGTGTGTGTACATGTGTGTGTGTGTGTGTGTGTGTGTTTGTGTGTGTGTGTGTGTGTGTGTGTGTGTGTGTGTGTGTGTGTGTGTGTGTGTGTGACCTGAACCCTCCTGTGAGTCAACCATCGTTTCCTTGCCGCGCTGAAACACTCTGGTCTGTGTCGAAGGGTCAGAGGTCGGGACATTTTACCATCATTACTGAAAAATCGCACTAATTTCGCAACAACGAACTGCACACGAGCGGGCGCCGCCTCCTGAGAGAGAACAAAACAAAACGTCCTTCGAAGGAGCGACCGCAACAACGTGTGTCGCAACGCCACATCACGGCGGCAGAGAGGGGAACCCTGGGAAATCCAGGCCCAGGTGTGCTCCTTTAGGTCCTCATGACCCACTGACATGATTCACTCAGAGGGAAAAAACTCTTTCATCACAGGGAAACTGACAAACTGCAGTTCCTCAAGTGTCCACAGGGGGCAGACTCCAAAAACTAACCACGATAAAAATGAAAGAGACCAGTCTGTGAGTTATTCACTTTTATCACCAGGTGTTAAATACTGGAGTCTGATTTTAAAGTCCCAGTGTGGAGTTTCTGAGTGATCCTGAAAAAGTCTCATCTCTAGATTAATGTCTGATCATAATCCATAATTATAATCACACTAACATGTTGATAATTGACTGTATAATAATTTAAAATAGGATTATTAGCACTAAAATAGGTCGTTTCTAAATGCTAATTCTCAGATTTATGATCTGGTTAAAAAAATGTTTTATTTATTTAGTAGAAATGGTGGAAACAGGAGCTGGACTGTCTGATAGAAAAGTGACAGAAGAGACGAAGAAAGATTAACTGGAGAGAGATAGAGCATGAGCTAAAGGCTAAAACAACAGCTAAAGGCTAAATTAGGAGCTAAAGGCTAAAACAGGAGAAACATGAGGCTACAAACAGAAGCTAAAGGCTAAAACAGAAGCTAAAGGGCTAAAACATGAGCTAAAGGCTTAAAAAAAGGAGCTAAAGGCTAAAACAGGTGAAACATAAGGCTAAAAACAGGAGCTAAAGGCTCAAACAGGAGCTAAAGGCTAAAACATAATATAAAGGCTACAAAAAGGAGCTAAAGGCTTAAAAAAAGGAGCTAAAGGCTAAAACAGGTGAAACATAAGGCTACAAACAGGAGCTAAAGGCTAAAACAGGAGCTAAAGGCTAAAACATAATATAAAGGCTACAAACAGGAGCTAAAGGCTAAAAAAGGAGCTAAAGGCTAAAACAGGAGCTAAAGGTAAAACAAAAGCTAAAGGCTACAAGCAGGAGCTAAAGGCTAAAACAACAGCTAAAGGCTAAAACAGGAGCTAAAAGCTTAAAAAAGGAGCTAAAGGCTAAAACAACAGCTAAAGGCTAAAACAGGAGCTAAATGCTGAAACAGGAGCTAAAGGCTAAAACAACAGCTAAAGGCTAAAACATAATATGAATGCTAAAACAGGAGCTAAAGGATAAAACAGGAGCTAAAGGCTAAAACAGGAGCTAAAGGTAAAACAAAAGCTAAAGGCTACAAACAGGAGCTAAAGGCTTAAAAAAAAGGAGCTTAAGGCTAAAACATAATATAAAGGCAAGAACAGGAGCTAAAGACTTGAACACAAGCTAAAGGCTAGAACTTGAGCTAAAAAGGAAAAACAAAAGCTAAAGGCTAGAACTTTAGCATTATGCTTGAACAAAAGCTAAAGGCTAAAACAGCTTAAAGTTTATTGTTTGTGCAGATAAACTTTATTTGCAGAGTGGGCTGCTGGATTTTTTTATTTGTATTTTTTGGGTGTACTGGCCCTTTAAATCCAGGTAATTTAATATTGTGACATATTTTCTCTCCCCCAGGTCACAGAGTCTCTGTGTGGTTATGAAACTGGACCAGAGTCGACTGAATTTAGAGAAACTACAATGAATTTATTCAGGAAATGCCAGCTCTCCTCTGGGGGGGGGGGGGGGGGGGGGGGGGGGGGGGGGTTGATACTGGACGGCGAGGAACACAGGAGGCAGAAATATTCACAACACCACAATTATCTCAGTGCCAAACACCAAACACTGCTGCGGCTGCACTTCTTTGTTCCTGAAGGTGAAGGATGCAGAGTTTTTTATTTACATTTAGGAGAAAGTTTCGTCTTAAAGCGACAGCGCCACTGAGGTCACTCACAACCACAGCACCCAGGGATGGAAGCTGGAGAGACACTGTTGCCAACTCAGCGACTTTCTCGCTAAATCTGGCGACTTTCCAGACCCCTTGGCGACTTTTTTATGTGAAAAGCGACTAGTGACAAATCTGGCGACTTTTTCTGGCGTCATAGGCGACTTTTCTAGTGTACCAGGAAGATATTAGAGCGGCTGCTGCTTTAAAGCGCTCGTTCAAAACCAGTCACAGCCGCACGCTGGGTCAGGAAATAAATTCACCCGCAATATACAGTCTTGAAAACTACCTTAACTTTAAAAAAATCCTTTCCAAATTCCAAATTTTTCCTAAAAGAGCCCGTAGTCTCCTCTGCGCCCAACGTTCAAAATGATAAAAAATATCTTATCCTCTCTAAACAATATTACGGAAGAGGATTAGGGCCACTGAGAAAAAAAAAAATTCCAAAAAAAAAAGTCAGAATTCTGAGAAAAAAGTCAGAATTCTGACTTTAATCTCAGAATTCTGACTTTAAACTCAGAATTCTGACTTTTTTCTCAGAATTCTGACTTTTTTCTCAGAATTCTGACTTTAATCTCAAAATTCTGACTTTTTTTTTTATTTTAAGATTTCAAAATTCAAAAAAAAAAAAAAGTCAGAATTCTGAGAAAAAAGTCAGAATTCTGACTTTTCTGACTTTTGTCTCAGAATTCTGACTTTTTTCTCAGAATTCTGATTTTTTTTTTTTTTTAGATTTTTTTTTTTTCTCAGTGGCCCTAATCCTCTTCCGTACAATATGAATAAAAATGGGAAGAAACTCAGTAAAACTGTCATTTTTTGGTCTTACAATGCAGAGAAACATCAGCTCTTCTTTCTCAAAAGACACTGAAAATGAGTTAGAAATTTAAAAAATAAACTTTAAAATTTTAAACAAGCTGAGAGAGACAGAGATAATTATAAAAGCCACTTTCTGCTGGTTAAAAATATAGAAAATTAATTTTTTTTCCATATTAAGACAAGATTTTATAATAAAAAGTCAAAATTATCAAGTTTTTATTTTTTCTTATTAAGAAATCTTGACTTGTAGATCTAATTTGTAGACCTAAACATTTAGGACGTTTATTATACACTTTTTGTCTCTTCCAGGACATTATTCCTTTCTCCTACAGAGTTTCTTACAATAACATTACAATGCCAGATTATGCAAATTAGGTGATGATGTCACCTAGCGACTTTGAGGCAGCCAATAGCTACTTGACAACACTGCTGGAGAGACACAGCGATAGTCAGCAGAAACTAACCTCTGCTTTTTCATCAGACTGTAAACTGAGTGTGTTTCTTTCGATCCAAGACTCTCAGGTCAAAGTTTGACTAAAGCAGAAACAAAAACACTCACTGACTAAATGTTTCATCGCTCTTCGTCTCAGCTCCATTTATAACGGCTCCTTAAATGAGCCAGAGAACCACCTTCACGTCAAACATGATCCATTATCGTTGGTTCCAGTCCAACAACACACACACACACACACACACTCTGCTGAGAAAACATACATGTATGATCTGTCAGTCCTCAGAGTTTAATTGGTGTTATTACGATAAATCACTAAATCCCACCTGGGAGGAGAGAGACTGAAGAGAGAGGAGGATGGAGAGAGAGAGAGAGAAGAATAACAGACAGATGAGGCAGTGAAAACCAGAGTAAGGGATAGAAACCAGGATTAAGATTTTTGGAAAAAAATTCAACATTAATTCGGTAAAAACAAAGAATTGTGGCCTTTTATGTTGTTTGTTTCAACCATTGACTGTATATAGAATAAACAGCGTGGCTCCTCCTGTCACCGTTCTACGTTTTTGAAGCAAAAACCCCGTTTCTCTAGCCGCCATTGTGCAGCCAGAGTCTGCGCAGTAGAGAATTTCAGGTGGAGCCAAGTAAAAAAGAGAAATAAAAATATTTATTTCTTCTTCTTCAGAAGGTTTAGTCTCCTTTTGGCTCTTTCCCGAAGTTTCTTATATCCCCGATAAAAACTACTCACGAACGGCAGCTGTCAACTATCGTAAAACTAAACTTATATCACGGTTTTTAACGTCCAATAACTAATGAGAAACTAACTTCTCAGAAAAAAAAACACCTGAACACCATGCAGCCAGATGACATCATCATACCACCTTAGAGTAAGGATGAGAGAAACGTTTCTACCAGGTATCGTAATTTTTTAAAGTTTTCCCGGCTCATATCTGGAATACATGGGGAGGCGGGGCTTATGACCTATACTGCAGCCAGACACCAGGGGGCGGGGCTTATGACCTATACTGCAGCCAGACACCAGGGGGCGGGGCATCTGCTGGAGGCTTCAGTTTGAGCCGAACGTCGTTACGTCCGCTCATTATACAGTTTATGTTTACAACTGGCGGAAATGGGCTTCCGTAGTTTTTAAGTCAATGCAATTTCATGCAATATTTTCCTTGGTTGAAATAACATTGCTCAATATTTTGTGGCAAACTTAAAGAAATCAAAACTACTTGATTAAATGAGAAACTATTTACTTTCTAAATTAGCAATTTATGTAACTTTTTCTCACTATTTGTGGTATTTTTATGAAATTTCATGACACTTCATCCATTGAGTAGAGGTGAATTTTTAAAAACCTAGAAGGTTTATTAAAAAAAAAAAGAAAACAATTATAATAAGATTGTGGTTATTGCTCACTCATTCATTCTGCATGAAAAAACTACAAGAAAAAAGTGCAAAACAACGGCACATTTTTATGCCTTAAATATGTCATCTCAACAACTCCACTGTGGTTGTGCAACAACAACAACAAAAAAACCCAGAAGGCGAAATATCCACTGCATCATTCTACCAAGTGTTAGGGATGGTTAAATCAGTTTGATTAAAGTTAGAGACTCCTCTTGTGGAAATAAAGTTACTCAAAATGTGCAAAACTATTTGGTTTGGGAGGAAATTAAAAGGTGAAACACTTTTATAGATGATGAACAATCTGATTTCTTTACACGCTTCATGTTCACTCTGTAAGGACATGTTTTATCTCCTGATGCTGCACGAGGAAAAGGTTGAAAAAGAGACGATTATCAGAGTAATTCCTGGCTCCATTAGCAGGATTATGATGCATGATGTTTAGATTAAGGAGGTTTGATTGAAAGCAGAAGCATCGTGTTGTCAGCTCCAGTTGTTCCAGCTCTTCATCCAGATCATGTTTTAAGAGTTTGGTTCTCTGAGCGTTTCTGCTGGCGTTGGGCGTGAAGCGATGACCCGGCTGTGACTGACCCCGGGGCACAAACACTGAGAGTTTAGAGTTTCAGATTAGAGGAGAAAGTTTCCAGACGGCGACGAGAGCAGCATCAGGACTCTCACAGGCCGCCGCGTCTCCGTCTTTAAGTCTTTGTTTAACGGAGAGACCGCGTCCGTCTGTGTTTGTCCGTGCTGTAAACACTCAGCTTTTGTTTTCTCGCTGCGGACACTTAAGAGGAGGTTTGTCCTGTGCTTGGACTTCGGGGAAGTTATTTTCTGGTTTGTTTTGGACGACTTGTAAATAGTTTGTGATTTGTGGCGAGCCGAGCCGTCAGCTCCTCGTTGGGAGCGGAGAGAAGCTTTTTCCCAGCTGCCTCCATCTGTCCCCTCGCCATCGCCCCCTCTGTGCTCACAACAACAACGCTCAGAGCAGCCTGGAGAGTCCTGGAAAGTCCTGGAAAGTCCTGGAGAGTCCTGGAAAGGCTCCTCTTTCACTGCAAAAACTTAAATCTAATTAAGTCATTATGTCTTATTTTTAGTCAAATTTGTCTAACGATTCTTGATGTGAGCCACATTTACTAGACAAGATCATAAAAATGTCTCATTTCAAGTTTTTTAAAGACAAAAATGAGGCATCAATTGCTTGTAACAAGTAAAAAAAATCAGCCAATGGGATAAGATAAAAGATTCTTGTTTTAAGACATCTTTCTGATTTTAAGAAACTTCCCGGGCGAATTCGTCTTATCCCATTGGCTGATTTTTTTTTACTTGTTACAAGCAATTTACACCTCATTTTTGTCCTAAAAAACTTAAAATAAGACATTTTTATGACCTGGTCTGGTGAATGTGGCTCAAATTAAGAACAATAAGACAATTTTTACTACAAATAAGACAGAATGACTTGATTAGATTTCAGTTTTTGCAGTGTAGCATTCAACCATATGTGAGAATTATTAGTAATATATGCAAGATAACACTTGCAAGAAATTTGAGTCAATATGGGCAATAAAAGAAAAGAGAATCCTAACGAAGCAAGTTTTTCTTTTTATTTACAACTGGCGGAAATGGGCTTACGTAGTTATTAAGTCAATGCAATTTCATGCAATATTTTCCTTGGTTGGAATAACATTGCTCAATATTTTGTGGCAAACTTAAAGAAATCAAAACTATTTGATTAAATGAGAAACTATTTACTTTCTAAATTAGCAATTCATGTGACTTTTTACCACTATTTGTGGTATTTTTATGAAATTTCATGGCGCTTCATCCATTGAGTAGAGGTCAAAAGGTTTGTTAAAAAAGAAATAAAAAATAAGATTGTGGTTATTACTCACTCATTGCAATTAGAAATGCTCAAAAATGTTTCTATTCTTTTCTCTTGGTGTGTTAGTTAAAGGGTTAATGCACTGAAAATGAGATATAAAGATTAAAAAAATAAGTGTAAAAGCTGAGAATCTGCAGGTTTGCATGTTTTGGTTCTCATGCTTTGGGCTGTGAGTCACTGAGAAAAACTGATGACCACCATTAGTCTGTTTCAAACACTCATCCAAAAAACCATGAGCTCAGCAGGAAATAAACCGACCAACACCAAGAAAAAAAGCACAGAGTGCAGAGGTCAGAGGTCAAGATTTCAACTGTTTGATTTAATTTTAAAGCTCCTTTGAGGAGTTTTATCTACTTACAAAACATTAAAACTCACACTCATGTCTCTGTGATCTACAAAAGCAAACAAGAGCATTAACAGACAACTGCAGTTCCCTGAGTGTCCACTAGAGGCTGTGTTAGAAACAGCAGAAACCACACACACACTCATTCAAAAAACGGATTTTTGCAGCACAAATAAACATGTTTATAGCCTGGTTCAGAGCACGACTTCAGTCTGAAAAGATGATTAATCTGTCAGCTCACACTTTAATAACTTGAAATAAGACATTTTTTATGACCTGGTTTGGTGAATGTGGCTCAAATCAAGAAAAATAAGACAATTTTTACTACAAATAAGACATCATGACTTGCTTAAATTTTTTTAGTTTTTAGGGTGTTTGGGTGGAAAAAGTCAGATATTTGGGACACGTCATCAGAAATGACTTGTGTGATAATGATGTGAAATGTATCCCCAGGAACTAGGGCTGAACGATTTATCTTTTTCTGATCGAAATCGCAATTTCAAACATGGTGATCATGTGATCGATAAAGCTGTGATTTTTTCCTGCTCCTGACTGACCCAGGATCTGTTATATCAGCTGTTTCACACACACCTGTCTTTGAGTGTGAGACTGTTGGAAAAAAACTTTTTTCCTTGAGATTGTTGTTGATTTTATTTGATTTAACTTGACACAATTAAGGATATTTTGCACTTCATCATTTTTAAAAGTTAAGAGTCAAAGATAGCTCTTTCTGTTCTTCAGTTTTTAAAACTAAAAATACAATTTAAAAAGTCCGGTTTAGAAAAAGCAGGAATGGGTGTTAGGTTTTAAGAAGAGTCAAAATTCCTCAACTTATCGAAAAATCTTTTTTGTAATTTTACAGCCTCTGTATTTATTTCTCATAATTTCGACTTAAATCTAAAAATTTTGACTTTCTTTATCAAAATTTCAGCTTTTTATCTAAAAAAAACTGCCTTTATTTCAAAACATAGACTTTTTATCTCAGACTTTTGTCGTTTTAAAATTTTGACCTTAAATGAGAAAGTTTGGACTTTTTTCACATAATCATAAACTGATTTCTTAAACTTAAGAAGTTTCATCTCAAAATCTTGACTTTTTGTCTCAGAATTTTGTCTTTATTCCTCTAAATTTTCACTTTTTATATTAAAATATTGACTTTTTATTCAAAAGTTTGAATCAATTCTTACCTTCAGTTTTTATTTTCATCCTCACATTAGAGTAAAAGCTTTTTGATGTTTCAATGGTTTGATGTAATTTTCTGTCAAGTTTGTAAATTGACTTTAAATTGTGAAAATGTCACAAAAGTTTGATTTAAAGAAAATCCTGAATCGAATTGAAATCTCTGTATCTGCCAGAAAACTCACAATTAGATCTTTTTCTAAAATTGTTCAGCTCTATCCCCAGATGAACATGCTGATGCGCAAATTTCAGACGTGTACAGATGATGTAAAATTGAGCTTTTGGGATCTTACTATACTCTTTGTAGTTTTATATTAGTGAGGATTTTCTAAAATGACTTGGCGACCCCACAGAAATCACCTCGTGACCCCAAGGTTGAGAAACACTGGTTTAATTGATTCAGTACATTACATAATAATCTTACTTTCTCGCCTGAACTGAGCGAAACAATCAGAATCAGAATCAGAAAAGCCTTTATTTCCAAGTGTCTTCAGGAAGCAAACAAGGAATTTGACTTCGGTTTCAACTGTGCTCTTTTTGTACAAGAAACAAGTAAAAATAAACATTTAATATCACATATGTAAGAAAAACAGATATTAAGTAACTACAAATTAGAAATATAGAAATATTAGAAATATAGAAACTTTGTGCAAGAGGAAGAAGGAAAATACAAAATAAAACATATACATATACATTTACACATTTAAATTAAATAGTGCAATGAAAGATGTGCAACACAGAAAATGTGCAAGACAAGGTTTTTACCCTGTTACTGGAAACATTGGCACAAATGTCTCTTTGTATTTTAATAACGTCAGTCTGAGCTGTGAACTTATCCTGTGTTTTTATATGTTTTTAAGTGTTTATATGAACCTAAAGGTCTGGAATAAAGTATAAAGTCAAGTGTCACATGACTTTTATGTTTGACGCCAAAACGACAAACGTTTCTCCTGTTGGAGTCATTTTTTCAGGCGTTTTTATACAAAAATGAGTGTAGCATGTAAAAACAGCAGAGTGTGAGATGTAGTGTACCTTATGTAAGACGGTGTGTGTGTGTGTGTTTTTTATACGTGTGTGTGTGAAAAGAGGAAGTGTGTGAAGCTGAGCTGCAGCTCCAGCAGAGCCCACATGCTTCCTGTGGCCGTCCTCACCCTGGGGTGTGTGTGTGTGTGTGTGTGTGTGTGTGTGTGGTTCCCTTCATCCTCAGCTCCTATCAGCTCCTGCAGTCACACACACACACACACACACACACACACACACACACACCCTGGCAGGTCTGTCTGTTACACCAGTGCAGCTTCGTCCCACCGCAGCTTAAATAAGAGCCACTGATCTGATCTGAGGTCAGATCTAATCTCTGAGCACATCTGCTGCAACAACAACAACAACACACACACACACACACACACACTCCACATCATCATCACCGTCTGCCACAGCAGTATAGAAACTCTCAGCTGGTGTGTGTGTGCGCGTGTGTGTGTGTGTGTGTGTGTGTGTGTGCAGAGGCAGTTGGCCGTTACTCGTTGAGAAAGTGATTTACCGCTTGCAGCATCTTCCTCCGACTGTTCAAGAAGAAGAAGAAGAAGAAGAAGAAGAAGAAGAAGAAGGTGTGTGTTGTTGTTGACTAACACACCTGCAGCTTCTCTCTTCAGAAACATCTCAAACCTCTGACTCTCTCAGGTCGTCTCACCTGTCAGCGTCGCTCTCTGTGGGCGTGGCTTCAGAGCTGATGATGGAGGGATGAGTTTGTCAGAAAAACTTCTGTGGTTCCGTTTACAGTGAAACTCTGTGTTTTGATGCTGCTCTGAAAGTTTCTGGACTCTTTATATTCAGGCTGGGAATCTTTGGGTGTCTAACGATTCGATTCAAAATCAATTTTTTGTTTTCATTTTTTTACACATCCTTTTTTTCCATAAGTTAATTAATTAATCTGTGGTATATTGGCCTATCACTGTTATAAGCTCTTATATCATCACTCATTTCCGTTTGGTTTTATAAAGTGGCAAAATTTACAGATTTGCCAATTTTTAACTTGTTAATCTGCCACTTTAAAACTCATAAATTTGCCACCTTTAAACTTGCAGATTCTTAACTTTATAAAATGGTTAATTTGCCACTTTACAAATCTGGTAATTTACCATTTTTAAACTCTTTTAGATTGTGTGTGTGTGTGTGTGTGTGTGTGTGTGTATGTGTGTGTGTGTGTGTGTGTGTGTGTGTGTGTGTGTGTGTGTGTGTGTGTGTGTGTGTGTGTGTGTGTGTGTGTGTGTGTGTGTGTTGTTATCTGTTGTTCTCAGCTGTTTCCTGACTGAACTGATCAGCTCCATCGACTTTTCTGATAAAAACTTTTATCTCCTCAAACTCTGAAATCAATCAAGTCCAGACGGATCAACAGCTGCTGCTGCTCCTCCTCCTCCTCCTTCTGCGTCCACCTCCTCCTCTTCCTCCACCTCGTCCTCTTTTCCTCCTCCTCCTCCTCCTCTTTTCCTCCTCCTCCTCTTCTTCCTCCTCCTCTTTTCCTCCTCCTCTTCCTTCTCCTCCTCCTCCTCTTCCTCCTCCTTCACCTCTTCTTCTTCCTCTTCTTCCTCCTCCTTCTCTTCCTCCTCCTCCTTCTCCTCCTCTTCTTCTTCCTCCTCCTCTCCTCCTCCTCCTCCTCCTCTTCCTCTTCCTCCTCCTCCACCTCTTCTTCCTCCTCCTCCCTCCTCCTTCTCATCTTCTCCTCTCTTCCTCCTCCTCTTCCTCCTCTTCCTCCTCCCCTCCTCCTCTCTTCCTCCTCCTTTCTTCCTCCTCCTCTCTTCCTCCTCCTCTCCTCCTCTCCTCCTCCTCCTGTTTTGTATCAGTGTGTGTTTCTGCTCTGAGTGGAGGATTAAAGTTTCTTTGTTTTATTTACTGAAGTTTAACTCTGTCTGAGCCGCATGAATCACCCGACACACCTCAGAGTGTGTGTGTGTGTGTGTGTGTGTGTGTGTGTGTGTGTGTGTGTGTGTGACTCAGAGTTCTTGTTGTTTAAATGTATTTCCTTGGATGAGTGCAGCAGATAAACTCTTATATAAGAGCAAAATTTGACCTGATGTGAGCAGTTTCTCCACATGTTTGAGCTTTTATTTTGAAAAATTCATGAGTTTTTCTGGCTGAAATATTTTACAAACACACACTCCTGTGGTCTCAGGTTTTTAAAGGTGCAGTCCGCAGGTTTGAGGATAAAAACACTCGTTGTGTGTGTGTTTGTTTGTTTGTTGACTGTTCAGGGACACGCAGTGACAAAGCATGATTCATCTTTTCTCTGTGGTGACCTGCTGAGTCATCAGTCTCATCTGAGGGCGCTCAGCTGTGTGTGTGTGTGTGTGTGTGTGTGTGTGTGTGTGTGTGTGTGTGTGTGTGTGTGTGTGTGTGTGTGTGTGTGTGTGTGTGTGTGTGTGTGTGTGTGTGTGTGTGTGTGTGTGTGTGTGTGTGTGTGTGTGTGTGTGTGTGTGTGTGTGTGGAAGAGACACTTACAGGTGATGTTTGTTGTTTTCCACACACCTTCTCTCTTTGGGGGCGGGGCCTGAGACACGACTGTTTGCCTTTTATGGAACTTCCTGTCCAGTGACATCATCATCATCATCATCATCATAAGAAGATTTGACATTTCTCTCTCGGTTAAAACTTTTAGAGGACTAAAGAAAAGTTAAATATTGAATAATGTAATAGATTACTGTTGGCAGGGAGAAATAAATTCAGTAATAAAAATTATACTTTTAATAAAATTGGGTGAACATATTCTAACCCCCCTAAAAGGAACATTTTCTGTAACAGAAAGATAAATATAATAATAATATTAAAGCTCATTTCCACCTGTTCAAAATAAAATAATGAAAAACTTGCTGTGATACAACTTTTTTTTTTTTTTTTTGCCAACATGGAATTAAAACTTTTGACTTTCTGACCTCAGAGTTTTGACATTTTTTATCTTCAAATTTTGATTTTGTTTTCCTATAATTTGTTGGTTTTTTCTTAAAATATGTTGGTTTTTTCTAGAAGTTTTAACTGACTGATAATTTGATTTTTTATCTTAAAATCTTAACTTCTCATCTCAACATTTGACTTTTTTTTCTACAGATTTTTTCTTGTTTTCCAAAATTTCAAGTTTGTACCTCAAACTTTTGACTTAATGCGGGTTAAAAAAAAATCTCTCGACAATGCAAAGTTTTTTTTTTTTGTTCTAACTGGCAGAAATGGGCTTCCATAATAATGCCTCACTCCATGCTCAAATGAAAATAAAAGATGATAAATCTATATTATATATGGGTCAATGAGGTGACGTCCACTTTTTTTGTGTCTGAGTGCAATATTTCCTTCCATCATGAATTGAGTATTTCATCACATGTATTTCTTTATTCTATGAAACCTGTGTTATTTGAACACATCTTTAAACTATTAAAATATAACATGTTTTTTTGTGTTTTGGTTCCTCAAACCCCCAAAATGTCAGGTGGTGCAACCGTCCTGACAAGTATCCACAGT
>RPOG01003442.1:0-24773 GCA_008086565.1 Thalassoma bifasciatum
CAAATGGAGGATTCTTTGACAAAAGCAAAGTTTGATGTAAAAAAAATCTTATTTCAAAAACAAATCATTATTTCTAACCTTGTCAATGTCTTGACTCTATTTTCTATTAATTTCACAACGTGTGGTGGTGAATAAGTGTGACTTTTCATGGAAAACACAAAATTGTTTGGATGACCCCAAACTTTTGAACGGTAGTGTACATCACATAAGAAAAAGCAGTAAAGCCTCTTAACCCTTAAACAGTGTTGAGGAAGTTCCAAGGTTAGTTCCAAGCCCCAGAAATATTTAAAGGTGCCCTATTACGCAAAATCCACATATGGGTTACTAACAAAAGTATGGGTCCTCAGGCGTGTCTTCAACACCCCTTAATATTTGAAAAATCCATCTTCTCCTCTCTTCACTAGCTCCCTTTTTCTGAAAATCTCTCCTTGAGCAGCTGTTTTCAAATCGAGCCAGTTTTGACGTCACCACCGGAGACACGCACACACCAGAACGAAGTGACGCTATCACGTCTACCAGTTGTTCCGCCTCCTTCCCCCGCCTTCTGTAGCTTCCTCGGAGGAACTGCACAGTCAATATCAAATACAGATAAACCTCTTTGTGTGCACTAGATATCAGCTGCACAGCAGAAATTAGCCAGTCTTCTGTGTTCTTGTGACAAAAATAACACTTCAGGAGTCAAGACTCAGTTGAGATTTATTTTGATCTTGGACTATCGCGCAGATATAACTGCTTTGATTGTGCACCATCACTTTTACATTGTCTCAACATGGATGTTTATGTCTTTCAATAGGCACAAGGGATACACCTGTGAAGTAACAAAAGAGCCACAATCTTGCTTTAATTCTGTAGACTCAGTTCACCTTTTATTTTGCTGCTGACATGATCATAATGTGCTCACTCTGTCAGCTCTACAAAGATGAACATTCATGAAGGGAGACTCTATATGGATCGTGCTGTCTTGATCATATGAGAGACACAATCCATGTCTGCACTGTTTTAGTTGATCAGCTTTGCGCATGCGATCGACTGCCCGTGTTTTTCCACACAAAACGTCGGTGGATAGCAGTGGCGATTATGCTGAGACTGCAAGGGAAGCTCAGCTTCCCCAAAAATGTACCAAAAAAAAGTGGTGAAATCTGTTCCACTGTCTGTATATTTCATTTACTAAATATGCCCCAGGACGCGTTCATCTTTTGTTCAGAATCAGCTTCCTATCACAGGAAACTGACATGACTTCCCTCTCATTCATCCTGCAGCTCCACGGTGTTTCACCCAGACAGACGCTCAGTGTCTCTGGGGCTCAATAGAGAAGCATAGAGTGGATGGTTCCACTGCTCAAAACTGGCTGGTCATTGGATAGCTCTCGAGTCGAGTCGGCACACGCACTTCCTGAAAGAGGCGAGGAGAGCTCAACCTCGTTTCATATTCAAATGCAGATGCTAAAACAGCTTGCTGAGAGATGTGCCGAAAAAGAGGGATTTTTTGCAGGCCTAGTTTTATGATCCGAGTGTTGTTGGGTTTTTTGGGGGGAAAAACAGCCACATTCATGACTTGAGGACATCAGACTTCTGCATCAAATGACTTTTAACTGTTTTCAAAAGTATAATATGGCACCTTTAAAGGTTTCAGAATGACCCTAGCTAAAGCTGGCTGCTCTTCACTTTCTGTGAGGATAGATCAAGATCCATATGATCCCTTGATGAGGCCAGAACCTAAACCAAAGTTCCAAAAATCTAACAGAAATGAGGGGTGCAGGATGAAGGACATTTGTCAAAGTCAGACTGTGACTGAAGCCAATTCACCTCCTCTGCCATCTCCAGGAGGGCCTTGTTGCTGCTCTCCCACCTGGTGCGATACACAGCCGTCTCTTTCTCCAGCTTCTTGATCTTTTTAGTCATCTGCAACATAGAGGAGGTGACAGTGAAGTGATGGACACGGACACAGACACAGACACAAACACAGACACACACACACCAGCAAATAGGCATTCGAGTTTTAAGACAGGGCAAGTCAAGAGCAATTGAATTTAATCGCCATTGGAGCATTGATGCACCTGAAACATTTAAAACCAACTGCCCTCCATTTTTAAAATCCTTAAGCATGCAGTCTTCTCTGATTGTTTCTGACAACATGATCATTACAAACAAGCAAAAAACAAAAAAAAAGGGAGGTGAAAGAAACACAGATTTAACCTGGTTACCATATTTAATTTGACAAATCAAACATCTGCTGGCTTGAGCATTTAAACTATGGAAATGTTTGGAGATGGTTTGGGATGGGTGAAAATGGGTGGAAATAGGTAGCAATGGGTTGAAATGGAAAAAGCTTTGATAAAGAATAGATCATAACAGTTTAACTTCAACTAGTGAGTCATGACTGGGTGTAACTCTTCCTGTGAGCGTCTTCTCCCTGCTGAAACTGTCTAAATGAGGGTTGATGTGCTGAAATGTTAAGTGCCATTTCAAGCACTGAGTTGTGGCGACTTATGATTTGAGTACTGATCTTTTTGAGCTCACAGCAGATTTGGACTTTGAAGAAAGTAAACATTGCTTTTATCTTAGGCTGCTGTACCAAAGTTTAGACCTGGATACTGAGATAAGCCTTCAGACAACTCACCTTCTCCATCTCCTGTTTGAATGTGGTGAAAACCTCATTGCTCTTGGATAAAGTGGTCTGAAACTCTTCAAATTTCTCTGTGTACAGCGACAGCTTGAAACCAAAAGCAAACAGTCAGTTTTTGTTGGTAGTTTCAACACATTTTATATTCCAGTATTCTATACAACAGACAAAGCCGAGTAACACTAGAGAGTTGTAATAGAGAGAGAAGGAGCACACCTGTTGTTTGAGGTGAACCTCCTGCTGCTTCATCAGCTCACACATTCTCTGAGACTCCACAGCTTCGTTAAGCAGCTGCACCGGGACAGAGACAGAGAACTGAAACAGCCTGCTCTGATAGACAGGGACAAACATGCTATGCTAAATAAATAAGTGGATTCAGAGCTGGTACCCACAAAGTCTTTCTCTCTGTCATGGCGCTCCTCAGACTCCTTCAGCAGCTCCTGAGCCTGGTGCAGTTTGGCATCCACCAGCTGTTGTTGAAGATCTTTGTGTTTTACCACTTTGTCAATGTGCTGGGGGAGAGGGGTGGGGGCGTTCAAATACAGGAGCCGGTTTAGGTTTAACAAGTGGTTAGCTGTGATGTTGATCATTTGCATCACACTGAGTCTCTTGGGACCCATTCATGTAGAGATAACATGTTCTGTGTTTATTTCCTTCACTGTCAGCTAGTAGAAATGATTCTTCAGGTTTCAGCTCAAAAGCCAGGTAAGGTTGCTTAAAAGGTAATCATGAGGCAGGGGAAATTTCAGTCATACTGCAAAACTGCTGGAATTGGCTGGGTCAAGATGCAGAAAATAATTTAGTCTTTTGCCTAATATTTTGATCAGTGCTGATATATGTGGACAAGGAAACTGAGTGTAGAAAAGATAAGTTAGTTCATTTGTAAGAATGAATTGATATTCTCTCCTGACGTAAAAAAATTCAGGAGATCTGCCCTGGGTCAGCGGTAATTTGACCATTATATCAAACCCTGATAATTAAAAGGCCTTGTGAAATGTAGTGTTTGTTGGAGGGAAATAATAGCCCACTAGAAAATGCTAATGCGCCACCTACCAATGTAAAGTTCTATGGCTGACAATGGACGATACTGATCGGTTCAGCAACAAAAATTTTTGGTTCTTATTCGTTCAAGACTGTAAATTTTGGGGTGCAGCCCAGAGCCTAAAATGTTTACCGTTTCTGTTTGGCACAAACCTCTTGTGAGAAAAAACTTAGTTCAAAGCCCCATGAAACCCCTGCCAGCACTTTCATCAGACAGTAAATGCCGTGCATGTAAGAAACTGAAATCGCCTACCTCTTCTCGCAGCTTGTACTGCTCATAGAGCTTCTTCAGCTTTTCCGCCAGCTCAGTGTTCTCGCGTCTGAGGCTGGTGTTCCTCTCATTGTGCTGCTCCATCTGAGCCTGGATGTCATTCAGTGTCACCTGGAAGTGGGTGGTCACCTCCTTCCTTTTCTCCTCTTCTATTCGTGTTCGTTGCACTCCTTCCTCCTGCAGAGGGAAGGAAATGGAGTTTGATTCTTTTTGTTTGTGAAGGTTTGCAATGTAATCCCCAACCTTCACCAGGTGTTCCCTGTTTTGGTTCACATACAGTCGTGCCTAAAAGTTTACACCCCCCGGCAGAATTTCTGATTTTTTGGCCTTTTCTCAGAAAACATGAATGATAACACCAAATCCTTTCCATCACTCATGGTTAGTGGTTGGGTGAAGACATTTATTAAAAAATTGTTCACTCTTTAAATCATAATGTCAACAGAAACTTCAAAAATGACCCTGTTAAGAAGTTTAAACAACTCTTGTGGTTATGACCTGAAAAATGCACATAAGTTCACACAAAAGTGTTCGAATGTCTACTACGGGTAACCATGCTCACCCATGCTCACCTATGATCTATTTGCTTGTAAAAACTGTGTGTATATAAAAAAATGAACAGGGTCATTTTTGAAGTTTCTGTTGTCATTATGATTTCAAAAGAGTAAACATTTGTTTGTTGATAAATTTCTTCACCCAACCTCTAACTATGGGGGATGGAAAGGTTTTTGTGTTATTGTTCATATTTTCTGAGAAAAAGCCAAAAAATCAGAAAATTCTGCCAGAGGGGGAGTAAACTTTTAGGCACAACTGTAGCTGCCTACTCTTCTTACCACAATCACTATGTACAGTACACAAAAAGGTGCTGCTTTCTGGTACCTTAAGAGTCCGGTTGTGTCTCTGCAGCTCTCTGCACAGACTTTCCAGCTTGCTTCGGGCCAGGATAGCCTTGCTGTGTTCAGTCCTCAGGTTGTCTTTCTCCTGGACTAGCTGGTTCTGTTTCTTTTGCAGAGCCCTCATCTGTTTCTCAGTGTTTCGGTGCTCCTCTACCTGTCACAAGCAGATCTATGTGTGGAGTTTTTCATGTGTTAAGTTCTTCTGAAAATAAAATGCCCTCTGAAATAAGACTCATTCCCCCATCATGCCAATTTAATTATAGAACTGAGGCAAAGTATGAACATTAGTTTGCTTTGATGCATACATTGCATCCAGAATGACTTGTTGAACCACTGGCTGAATAATGTACAGCTGAGAGATGTGACCTATGACTAAAGATAATACACTGCCTGGCCAAAAAAAAGTCACCACCAAAAAAAAAGGTCATACACTCTAATATTCCGTTGGACCGCCTTTAGCTTTGATTACAGCACACATTCGCTGTGGCATTGTTTCGATGAGCTTCTGCAACAAAATTTATTTCCATCCAGTGTTGCATTATTTTTCACCAAGATCTTGCATTGATGATGGTAGAGTCTGACCGCTGCACAAACCTTCTCCAGAACATCCCAAAGATTCTCACTGGGGTTAAGGTCTGGACTCTGTGGGGGCCAGTCCGTGTGTAATTGTTGTTTCATGCTCCCTGAACNACTCTTTCACTATTTGAGCCCGATGAATCCTGGCATTGTCATCTTGGAATATGCCCGTGCCATCAGGGAAGAAAAAATCCATTGATGGAATAACCTGGTCATTCAGTATATTCAGGTAGTCAGCTGACCTCATTCTTTGAGCACATACTGTTGCTGAACCTGAGCAACTGCAGCAACCCCAGATCATAACACTGCCCCCACAGGCTTGTACAGTAGGCACTAGGCATGATGGATGCATCACTTCACCTGCCTTTCTTCTTACCCTGATGCGCCCATCACTCTGGAACAGGGTAACTCTGGACTCATCAGACCACATGACCTTCTTCCATTGCTCCAGAGTCCAATCTTTATGCTCCCTAGCAAATTGAAGCCTTTTTTCCGGTTAGCCTCACTGATTAGTGGTTTTCCTAAAGCTACACAGCTGTTCAGTCCCAATCCTTTGAGTTCCCTTCGCATTGTGTGTGTGGAAATGCTCTTACTTTCACTATTAAACATACTCCTGAGTTCTACTGTTGTTTTTCTTCGATTTGATCTCACCACACGTTTAAGTGATTGCCGATCACGATCATTCAGGATTTTTTTCCAGCCACATTTCTTCCTGGAAGACGATGGGTCCCCACTATCCTTCCAGTTTTTAATAACACGTTGGACAGTTCTTAACCCAATTTTAGTCGTTTCTGCATCTCCTTAGATGTTTTCTCTGCTTGATGCCAATGATTTGACCCTTCTCAAACAGACTAACATCTTTTCCACGACCACGGGATGTGTCTTTCCACATGGTTGTTTAGGAAATGAGAAGTTACTCATTGCACCAGTTGGGGTTAAATAACTTGTTGCCAGCTGAAAGATAATCGCCCATGCAGTAATTATCCAATAGGACGCTTGTACCTATTTGCTTGACTGACAGAAGTACTCGGTCTTGGTAAATACATCCAACTTTGCTGATATGCTAGGGCCACACCCATATGAAGACTTCCGATTTTTTGTCACTTATTGCGCTTACATGCAGCTTCAGAACTCAGGCTATGAATTTAGTGAGACCATGAATAGACTAAACATAGCTTGATTTACACACCTAGATAATGCAACTGCTATCAGACTGCAGTTGGATTTGGCGGGACTAGACGGGTCTCAGTTATGCCTTGGCATGCAGCACAAGCAAATTTCAGCCAGAAGAGGAAGTAGATGATCATGATATATAGTGTTGCTGCACTAAACAACAACAAACACCATGGCACATACATATATAAAAACATAAAGAGCCACTACCACATCCATCTCGGACTTTATCGTTGGATGGTTATTTTTCCCCTTCAGGTGAGCCAAGACCAATTCTATATAGACGGCTTCGCATATCAAAAAAGGACAATGATGCCTGAACAGGCCAGAGATATACTTGGGAGCAGAATCATCAGATGCTCCAAGGACTAATTTAAAGGTTTTGAGAATGATTCTGAACGATACAAGAAAGAAAATTCCCTTTCATGTCAGGACTCTGGCAAATTAAATCTGGAGTTAATTTTTTTTTTCAGATGCTCATATTCTGTTTCTTTAAACTTTTTCCACAGAGTTCAACCTTGTCTGGAAACAGGGAAAAAGTACTTCAGTGTGTCTTATGACCTGAGTGTACATTTGGCACATGCTCATTCAAGTTTTGCACTCCACACTGACTGAGGGTGACACAGGGATCCAGATGACATCGAACACTTACCAACTCTGCATACTTTTTACACAGACCTGCAAGTTTCTCTTCTGGGGTGCTCAGTGTGTTCAGAGTCTGCATGAGGAGAGTGATCTCTTTGCCTGCATATAGAGAGAAATAGAGTCAGAGCAGAGACACAGAGCGCCGTTCCCCCACAGGACAGTATGGCCAGCGGTCACGCTACTCCAACATGAATCAGGCTTCAGCATAAATGCAGACATACATATGGCAGCTTGTGTCATTACCAAGTGTTTATTTACAAGACACTGTCTTATCAGAGTTGGCAGATTAGAGAACACGGAGTGCATGGTTACAAATTTACTCACTTTTTGTCTTCTAAGTTTTTTTTGACCAACACAGCCCTCCAACACCCCACCAACACCATAATACTTTAAAATGATTGTTGAGAAGAGTGGTTGCGGTGATCGTACAGCATGTATTATGCATCATGAATGCACTGCAGCCACATGCTGATGAAGTGAACCACACCGATGCACACCTCTCCCAAGCGTGCTAAAGCATAGAAGTGAATCGTGCCTGAGCATGGTTTACTTGCGGCCACACTGGCCAAACAAGCTGGACTTTAGGACTTAAGCACGGAACTATAAGGATAGACCGATATGGTTTTCTCAGGACCGATACCGTTACCGATTATCGGTTGTTAAGGAGACTGATAACCGATATCTATGACTGATATTCATTTGCAGCAAAAGTGAAATTAATGGCATAAAATTTTGAACAGAAAAAAACTCCATTACTTGACTGTGTTTAATGCCTTTGGGCATATGATTTTCAAACAGCTCCCTGGCTCAGTAGCATGTCTTAAAAAGCTGACTGAAAATATAGACAAATAAATACTGCCCTAAAGTTTTCTGCAGAAAATAAGGTCTTCCAGAATTTAACTACTAAAATATTATCTTATCTTTCAAGTGTTTTAAGATCAAAAAAATCTGGAAAAAAATGAAAGGAGTTTTTAAAGTTAAGAGATGATGTTAAATAAATACCTCCCTACAGATGCCACACTACTTTTACCATAACAGACTCTCTCCCTGTGGTTACAGTGCAGAGAAGTGGACCAGTGAGTCAATGCTATGCTAAAAGCTACACAGCCTTCCCCTTCATGTGCTTCCCTGTATTAATACTGGACAGGGTCGGGTTCATTAGGTTTTTTAACACACACGCTCTCTCTCTTTCTTTCTCTCGCTCTCTCTCACGAACAAACACACACACACGCACACTTCTACCATCACGGACTATTTCTATATGGACATTAGCCTCAGTGTTGTATTGAGTGATTAGCAGACAGGTGAGGAGAGACCGAGAGCAGAGCTGCTGCCGGTTATGGTTATAAAACGTTATTGGTCTCACAGTAAAGTTGTTGTGAGTAGAGGGCTGGGCTGTTTATTACAATTTTAGGAGACTCTACAGCGTCATTTACCTTAAAAACATGTATCTGATCTCCAGAGCTTCTCCGCGGAGCGCGGACCGCTCTAATTAAACTTTTTCATCTCGCAGTGAACTACTCAGGGCGAATCCCACACTCACTGCTGATTGGCTGGTACTGTGCTGTAGCTGTGTGTAACCAATCAGACGGAGTTGTAAGGCAGAAAAGTGACTGCAGACAGAGGCACGCCAGCTTCTTGGAGCTTCACTCTTTTAAATGAATCATTATCAGTCGTCAGATTAAAAAAAGGGCAAATGCCGATGATTGGCGTGACCGATGATTGGTCTATCCCTACGGAACTATCAACCAGAATGAGGGCACCCTGAGAATCAAAGTACTCTCAGTAGACTTCTTTGTCCTCTGGTATTTTTGTCAGCTTGAATCTCAAGATAAGAAGGAAATTAGGAAAAGAGTAAGTAGCTCCTTACCCAGACCCTTTCCTTTCCTCTTGTCCTGAAGCTTCTTCTGCTCCTTCCCCATTTCATTATTTGCTCCATTGACTTTGCCCTCTCCGGCTTCCTCGTCATCCTTGTTGTTCAAGAGACCGTTGAGTTTTGGGCTGTGTGACTGACCATTTGTCAGGCTGCTGGCATTATCAGAAAGGCTCTCCCGACAGTAGGTGCTGAGAATGTCCTCCAGCTGTCTGCTCAGTTCCTCTGCCATGTCACACTGGGACAGAGTGGCCATCGCATCTGCAGGAGGGAAAACAGGAACTTTGTTTTCTACAGCATGTTTCCAGGGTACTAATGACTCAGAGCACCACACAGTATACATCAAGAAAATATTTCCATAACTAACAGCGCAGCTTGCAGGTTATGTTTGGACATTAATACATGAATGTCTGAAAGCAGCTGATAAGGTAGACATTGTTTTGATGTGTTTAATAAGGCATAAACCTGCAAATGTAGAGAAAAAAAAAATGTGTATGTCCATCAGTTGCCAAAAGTTAAAAAAAATAGCTGACCTCAAGCATTTCTGTAAATGCAGTAACAGATCAACCCTTACCTTCACTTTCCAGCTCATCACCTTGAGAAGATTTGTCCGTCTGTTCAGATTCTTTGGGCTCATCAGTATCCAGGTTGACTTTTGAAGCTGCAGTTGATGTGCCCCCTCCTGCTGAGGATGGAGCCTCTTCACCACTCTGGAGGGAAGACTCCTCTGTGTCCTGCTTTTTCATCTTTACGAGCTGCTGATGTGAATAGACATTTGTTGCTTGACTCATCGGCAATGTCACAAAGGAGCAATCCATATACAATCCATAAATTCATTCATTTAAAGATGTCAGCTGTAAGAGTTGTTGAGTTTCTGCAGAATTGATAGAGCTTTAGCTTTAGACAAGTAGCCTATGCAAATTCTAAGTAGAGTTTAATGGTTGGAAACGTAGGAGACGTTACCAAACTTTGGTTTGTTTGAGATCCTGTTAGAAATAGTGATGTGTTGTTCGTGAACTATTTGTTCAGATGAACGAATCATCAGAGGTGAACCAACTGAACCGAATCACTTACTTGAAAAGATTTGTTCATTTATGAACTGCAGTTGCATTTCCCTCTCCTGTCTCTTGATTGTCAGAGTCACCTAAGCCCTCCCCCCTCACTCATTTATGCCAATGATAGTAATGACTCAACAAACAGGACAGAGTTGGTCGGAAGTCCTGTGTCGCTCAAGCCCGCCCCTGCATCTCCCTCTCGCGTCACCAAATTTGATAAAGTAGTAGTTTCGCGAAATTATATATGAGCTTTTTATGGCTGCTGTCGGTTCGCAAACGGCTTCTATATCCATAATCACTCAGCTGACTGTTTCAAAATTAATTCTGATGGTCTCAAATAACGTTTAATTCATGAATTAATCACTGACGGACTGAGAAAGAGAGACACAGCTCTGAGCTGGAGCTCCGAATTAGTGATTCGTACTGAACGTACTGAACACACTGAACGTACTGAATGACGTGAACGAATCGCAAACTGAACTGGAGCTCTGTGTCAGTGATTCGTGCTGAACATACTGAACGTACTGAATGACGTGCACGAATCGTGAACTGAACTGGAGCTCCGTGTCAGTGATTCGTACTGAACATACTGAGCAAACTGAACAAACTGAACGTACTGAACATACATAATGACGTGAACGAATCGCAGACTGAACTGAAGTTCTGTGTCAGTGATTCGTACTGTAGTTACGTACATCTAGTATGTGAACGAATAGCGAACTGACAGAGAGAGACGGACTCAGAACGGACTAAGGCCCTTGACTGGTCCTGAAAATGTATATACATACAAATATGAAACACTGTACACTTTTTGATAATATTTTATACTTTAAAGTTGATAATTGTAATATTGTAATGTGTCTAATGTACAGAGATATAGTCTATTTTATTAATATTTTATTCCTATTTTATATTTTGCACTGCATGCTCTTTTTGCACATCTGTTGAGCTTATTTAACTAGATGTTTAACTATGTGTACATTTTTTTATGTCACACCTGTTTTGGCAATGAAAAGGTAGTGTAGCATCCTGGCCATTCCCAAGGGATTGTGGGAATATTCTTGTACAACATGTGTTTGTTGTTAGTTCTAGTTTGTTCTGCATTATATTGAGTAGTTTTTATTCTTTGGGTTATATCTGAGTATAAGTCGACCCAGTGGTGACTTAGGTTATGTGTCCAGGGGACAACCATGAGTAAAGTGAGTTTTGTCAGCAGTTAAGATCATAGGAATACACTGTTATGTTGTTAGTACGATCCCAAGGAAAATTGAGTGTTTGGCGTCGTGCAGGCTCATTAAATTTTGAATGGCAGGCGAAGCTGCGGAGAAGTACTGAATGATTCGGTGAACAAATCACTTGACTGAACTGATTCTAATGACTGGATTCACTGAAAAGAACTGTTTAGCCCATCACTAGTTAGAAAGTGTAAACATACACATCATTTAGATCATGATTTATTACATTGCTGTGCTTATCACAATGTAAGAAGAAATGAACAATGTGTGTTCGTGTGTAATGGTGATGGGTGGGTGAGTGGGGAATCTGGACATGCCTAATACATGGATGGAAAAGAGTCACATTAAGCCCTGAGCTAACCCACAGTGTTCCAGACCTCATACTGGCCTGAGGTGGAAGGCTGCCCTCTAGAAAGAGAGGGGTGAACTGGAAACAATTGAACAGCAGCTTTACAAGTTCATGGCTATGTTTTGTCAATGCTTAATGAGTTACCAGATTGACTACTGTACAAATAAATATCTTTTCTTTAAAACCAATTAATGGCATTCACTTTCCATCAACTGTGCTTAAACAGCCCCAACTTGTACTCACCACACACCAATTAGATGACACCGATTAGATTAACCTGTTGTGTTGAAGCAAAGCTGCTTTAGTTCTGGACCTGTTCAGTTTATTCATTTTATTTCTTGACCTCTTTGCTTCATTTTTTTTTTTATTACTGGGCCATTTTGGTGGTGACAATGCTGCTTTACTTAATAAAGTTAGCCGTTAGCTGTAGGAAGCTATGTCATTGCTAGTTCTGCATGTTTCTCTTAAGTGGAAACTTATTTTACTCTCCTCTTGTAACAGATGTGAGTTTACTTCCGTTTCCTCATCAGCATCCTTTAAGGGGGCTAAATGTTCGCCTGTTGTCACGAAGCTGTTCGGCAGCTGCGCTAACTCTCGGGAGCACCTGGTAGCAATCAGAGTTAGCCTGTGCTAACTTAGGTAGCCTGTGTGCATTATGCACTGTGTCTGCTTAAGAAGAGCTGCTGAAACTGACAGGAGAATGCTGGCTCTCATTTGAAACAGTTATTATCCGCACGGTGAAATGTTTTTATTCCCTTTGACTGAGGAGAAATTGAACTACGGTTACTATATTACCTATTTAAAGTTAGGAATTGAAAGAGTCGGTTGTCAATCAAAAACAACCGACACGATTGCCACAACAACCTCAAGTAAACACATATCTGAGCGATATCTGGGACCCTAGCCATGAAAATGAAGCACTGTCTAGGATAAATGGTATCGGATGAATCCAAAAAAATGATGATTAATGATGAAATTACAAATTTTGTTACCCTCTGAGTAGAATCCGAAACCAACTGAAGCTCTTCTTCTTCCTTCTTCTTCTTCCTCTTCTTCTTAATTCTTCTTCTTCTCTGGTAGTGTTTAACGGCAGTTGGCATCCACGAAGTTGCAATACTGCCACCCTCAGTTAGTCATCTGCTTGTGCTTGTGTCGGTCAATTAAATTCTGTTGATCAGTCCAGTCGCTGGCCCTTTTTTCAAACCAAACCCTACACCCTCCTCTATGGAGAGGAATTTGTGTCAACATTATGCAATCAAACAATCAAACAATCAAACAAATTGCGATTTCAAAAATCCAAATTAAACCAATGGAAAAATGAAATATATTTTTGATTAGATAATATCATTTTTTTCTTGTCAAAACCACAATTTTTTTTTCAGATCCAAGTTTTCATCTCACAAACCACAGATTTGTTTGCGTTTCCAGGGTTTCCTTTCACGTTTCATGCATAGACTGTATAAAACAGGTTTCATGAAGTTTACGTTTGCGTTCCTTCATGGTTCTCATGGGCGGGGCTTCCTCTGAACGATGCAAGAAGCCTCCTGATTGGTCAGCATATGGCAAACCAATTTAACATATATGAGATATCCCTGATATCAAAGCTACGTTTCCTTTACTAGTTAGGTCTTTGACTGCACAAATTTAGTAGAAGACAGCAGAAGTATTTACGAGTTCCACTAGAGGGCAAAAAGTCAAATGTAAAAGGTGCAAAATATCTACTAGTGTACCAGTACAATATATTTTGTGTCTATTAGTTAACTAGTGAGCATAAAAAGTGTTTACTAGTAAACTACTATGAGCAAAATGTCCACTAATTAAAGCAATTTCACTCTTTTTTTTTACCTTACTTGTATACGACTGAGGTTCAAAATGTTTACTAGTTAACTAGTAAGACCTAAATGTCTACTTGTATCAATACTGATGTGGTTGCATATCTTACTTGTTTACTAGTGAGGCTCTTCATGTTCAATAGCTTACTGGTCAGTGCAAAAAAGCCAACTAGTTAGCTAGTTCAGGCCATTTTCATCTTACTAGTGAACTCGTGTGGCTCAAAAAGGTTAACTAATTATCTAGAAAGACCCAAAATGTCACTAGTTGGGTCAATGACATGACGTCCCTTTTTTTGTGTCCGAGTGCAATATTTCCTTTCCATCATGAATTGAGTATTTCATCACATGTATTTCTTTATTCTATGAAACCTGTGTTATTTGAACACATCTTTAAATTACTTAAATATAACATGTTTTTTTGTGTTTTGGTTCCTCAAACCCCCTAAATGTCAGGTGGTGCAACCGTCCTGACAAGTATCCACAGCAATTAAACTCTAAAAATTGAATGTCAGTTATTGTAAATGGAAATTGAAAATACAGTGACATTATTTTATGCTTGACCCTTTTTAAATAAAACAGTCTTTGCAAATGAAAAGAATTTTAAAGCTGTTAAGATATTCAAAAAACTTTTGTCCCGTAATTTTCACTTTGTCATATGTCAGGGTGGTGCAACCGTAACATTAGACTTTTATTTTAAAGTGAAGAGAATAAAACAGGAAACAGGAAACTGCATCAGTCAGAGGACCCCAAATGACATTTGTGACCAAGTGGAAAAGTTTGTAGATTTCTCTGAAATACTGATAAAAAAGTTTTTTAAGTTCATTGGTGACTGGAACAATTTCCATGTCAGGTGGTACAACCAATGTAATAATGTGAAATGTTATTTTAGCATAGAATTATTTATCTTATTCACAAATAAAAGAAATGAAACACAAAATGAAAATGTATGAGTCACTACAGACACTTGAGAGATACTTGCCAATAATTTCACACAGAAAAATTAACAGGAACATATTAATATATTTTCATATATTTGGTTGCACCACCAGACATTTTTGGGTGCTCAAATTAAAAATATTAAAAAATTATGAACCTAAAATCTTTGAAATATTGGTCATCTACTGAAATCTGTTGGAAAACATAATTCTTCACTCAGAAATATGTTTTTATCCATTTTCAAAGAGCTTTTTAAAAATCCGTTTTTAGACCCTCTTTTTGTCATTGACCCAGTTACAAAAGTAGTACTCTTTTTGGCATAACTACTAAACTAGTAAGGTTCTAAATGTGAAGTAGTACTTCTAGTGGAGGCCAAAATGCAGATTAGTAACACTTGTTGAAATGCATGCTAATGAGTGGGTGGGAACAGGGTATTCTCTAAACCTTACCATTGGCTCTCAATATACAGTGCTCAGCATAAATGAGTACACCCCCTTTGAAAAGTAAGATTTTAATCAATATCTCAATGAACACAAGAACAATTCCCAATATTTGGACAAAACTGAGTTTCATGGAATATTTGTTTCACTCACAACATGAAAGTAAGATTGATAATATAACTAAGATTACAAAATCATCAGTTTTACTCAAAATAGCTGATGCAAAAATGAATACACCCCACAACAAAAACGACAACATCTAGTATTTTGTATGACCTCCACGACTTTTGAGGACAGCACCAAGTCTTCTAGGCATGGAATGAACAAGTTCGCAACATACTGCAACATCTATCTTCTTCCAGTCTTCAAAAACGACCTCTTTTAGAGTCTAGATGCTGGATGGAGAGTGGTGTCTCTTTAGAATTCCCCATAGGTGTCCCATTGGGTTCAGATCAGGAGACATACTAGGCCACGGAATCTCTTTTACCCTGTTCTTCTTGAGAAATGCAACGGTGGCCTTGGAAGTGTGTTTCGGATCATTGTCATGTTGGAAAAGTGCACGAAGGCCAAGGGCACGGAGTTATGGTAGCACCTTCTCTTTCAATATGGAGCAGTACATCTGTGAATTCATGTTACCATGAACGAAATGCAGCTCCCCAACACCAGCAGCACTCATGCAGCCCCACGTAAGGACACTGCCACCACCACCACCTTTGACTATCGGCACCATGCACTTTTCTTTGAACTCCTCATCTTTGCGATGCCATACAATTTTGAAGCCATCAGTCCCAAAAAGATTTTGTCTTAAATAAATTTGTAAGGAAAAGTACTTCTAAAATAAACAGGATAAAAATAAAAATTGGCTTGTATGTCACAGACAGAATCAATATGGTTTCACATCCCCAGAAGCATTTTTAAGAAAATTGGAAGGTTGGATTTTGTGTTAAAATGCAATTTTGAAACTCCAAAATGGCTGGTGATACTGAAACTATCTGAATTTCATAAACATTCATTGTACCATTGGAAAATGATTTTTTCCCATAATTTTACTCCAAATGGCTCCACATTGTGGAATAACAGAACAATTCTGATAAATAGGAAAACTGTATTCAAAAAAGATTGGTCTGATAAAAAGGTGATTTTTGTTGTTTATCAAATGGATGACCATGGAAATTTCTTACAATTTCATAGCTGTAAACAAAATATGATGTTCAATGTTCTTATAGAGAATTCAGCAAAATAATCAAAGCAGCACCTCTTGTTCTGGTACATTTAATTCAAAACACACTCTCTAAATCAAGATTACAAGCAGTCATGCCAGAATTAAAAATTGACCAATTGCATATAAGTGATTGAAAATGTCACAATCAGTTTGTTGGGAAAGCTTTCAGGTTTAAGAATTTTCATGATTATACCAAAACTGTAAAAAATAGAATTAACAATGATTTATGTAGCGATATGGATAAATTCTCCAAATATTGAAATGGCCAATTCCACCCAAAGCAAAAGAAGTACAATATACAATTATTAATTGTTATCACCCTAAAGCAGAAAAACTGAAGAAAACATTTGGATTTGAGGTTGAAGCCTGTGTTTTCTGTTGTGAGGAACCTAAAACTATTGAATATCTCTTCTTTTCATGTAGAGTCACAAGTCAGTTTTGGCAAAAACCTGCATAATTAGTTAAGTACTACAATAGAGAATACCACACTTTGGATAAGAACCACAGCCTAATTTACAAGAATGATATCGGTAAAGAAAAGATTGACACAATAAATACTGTCATGATTAAGGGAAAATATCATATACATGCGTGTAAATGGAAAAATCAAAGACCTTCTCTAAAATTTTTAAAAACTAACGTAAAATCTTTTATTTCTCTCCAATGCTTTTAGCTGAAAGATATGAACCAATACAAGAACTCTGCTATAACCTGTCACAAGTTTTAATGCTTTAGGTATCTTTCTCATGTGCTGGAAATGTGAATGATATAGTGAGAAGAATTGTCTCATTGCACAAGAAATCACTGCCTGTTTTTTTGAGAGTTTATTATTTTGTTTTCTAACAGCTGATAGTATTATTTTTTCATGGAATTTATATTTTTATATTCACCCAATTTACTGGAGAGGACAGTCTTTGATTGGTTGATTGATTTTTTAAAAATTAATTTTTGCCTTGCACTTTCATGTTTTGTTAAGAATAAGCAGATACTCTTACAGTTGTGCCCAAAAGTTTACACCTCCCAGCAGAATTTCTGATTTTTTGGCCTTTTCTCAGAAAATAGGAAGGATAACACAAATTCTTTCTATCACTCATGGTTAGTGGTTGGGTGAAGACATTTATTGAAAAAATAAATAGTTTCCCCTATTTAAATCATAATGACAATAGAAACCTAAAAAATGACCCTGTTGAGAAGTTTGCACAATTCTGGTGGTTTTGGCCTGATAAATGCACAAAAGTTAACACAAATGTGTTTGAATGTCTACTAAAGGTAACCATCCTCACCTGTGATCTATTTGCTTGTAAAAAGTAAAAAGTGTGTGTATATAAAAAAATGAACAGGGTCATTTTTGAAGTTTCTGTTGTCATGATGATATATATATATATATATATATATTATACTCTTTTCAAATCATAATGACAACAAAAACATCCGTTGCCATTATGATTTAAAAAGAGTAAACAGTTGTTTGTTCATAAATGTCTTCACCCAACCTCTAACCATGGGTGACAGAAAGGTTTTTGTGTCATCATTCATATTTTCTGAGAAAAAGCCAAAAAATCAGAAAATTCTGCCGGAGAGGGTGTAAACTTTTACGCACAACTGTTTTTAAGTTTGTAAATATTGTATAAAGTTCAATAAAGTTTCGGGGAAAAGATTTCCGCACTCCAGTCCTGTAAGCGGCGGTAAAGCGCCTTTGATTTCTACACAGGGAAGAAGAAGAGTGACGTCACAGATACGTCATCCAAAATACATACTTTTTGGTCACCAGATGAAGTTCAGGCGGCGCCGCTACCCTACTGTTGGTGGAGTTTTGTCGGTTGTTGGAGCCATTGTTGAAAACACCACGGCGGAACTTGTCACAGCCACCGAGACAAATCTTCCCGTGTTCACTGGTGAGTTCAAGAATACAGGCAACTTTCAGGAGACTAACCGAACACGTCGAGTTCAAATCAGTGAAAGTAAACTTTAGGTTTGCTATTCTTTGGCTAGGTACTGAAGGTAAACTCTGATTCAGTCGCTTGTTGCACAGGTAAACCTGAACTAAATGTGTCACGTTTGGGAACATTAAAAGGTGAGGTTCCTGTCTCCAGACAGAGGATGATGTCTCTGAACGCTGACAGGAGGCGCTTTAATACTAAAGGTGTGACAACAAGTGGGTGAGGCTCCGGCTAATTCATGGAAGCACAAGTTAAACTGAACACAATTTTTCATCATATATGTTCAGAACACAAGTTATGTTTTACATTTTATAACAAAGTGACAGACTACTCTCAATTATCCCTCCGCTGTTAGCGCTGACAGTTAGATTAACAGACAGTGAAGGAAAAAGTCAGATTAAACATTTATTGACAGGCAGTGAGCTAGATTAGCAGCCGGTCAAATCAACAGACAACATAGACAGTCTTCAGGCTGCAGACACATGTTGAAAATAGATCATCTGCTTTATACTTGTACCCAATCCAACCTCCAGACTGACTCAAATCATTAAAACCCTAAACTCGATGATATAAAGATAAATTTCTGTTACTACAGATTGATGATTACTCACTATGAATGCTACTATTATGAAAATGCTAGATGCCCGGTTGAATCCATACAGACCTCCTTCCAACCAAATCCACCTGGATTCAGCCCTGAGCTGATCTGTGTATGGGTGATCGAGAGATAAGACTTTGATTAGGCCATTTTGAAAATACTGAAACAAGGATACATATTTGGTCATTGTTAAAACATGTGAAATGTAATGTACACAGCATTTATGCAAAAAACAACCACAACGGGATCTGAAGTGGACCCCTCACAGACACAATCAGGAAAAAGGCCAGAGGTCAGAGGATGTTCTTCCTGTGTCAGCTCAGGAAGTTCAACCTGCCCCAGGAGCTGCTGATCATCTTCTACACCTCCATCATACAGTCTGTTATATGCACCTCCATCACTGTCTGGTTTGGATCTGCCACAAAACTGGACAAACACAGACTGTGACGGACTACTAGGACTGCAGAAAAAATCATTGGTGTCAACCTGCCCCCCATCCAGGACCTGTACCATTCCAGGGCGAGGAAACAGGCAGGAAGTATCGCTGCAGACCCCCCCCCCACGCCACAAACTCTTCAAGCTCCTCCCCTCCGGCAGACGCTACAGATCACTGTGCGCTTAAACAACCTGTCATTAGAATAGTTTCTTCCCTCAGGCTGTCACCCTGATAAACACTAAACAAAAACAGTGTCAGGAGATGTTCTCCTTCTCCTGCTCCTCCTCTACCTCTTAAGTAAGGGACACCGCCCTTAGACGAGGAGGTGCCCCCTTCACTCTGGTTTTCTGCACAGAACCCGGAACAGTACTGTTAACATACAGATATTTAATGTTCATTCTTTATTATTTATTGTTTTTACTTAACTACCACTACGCAACTTTTGTTAAACTACCTCATTTGATATCTGCATCTTTGCACTACTCTCCATTGCACTATTATAAATATTTTTTTTAGCCCGTAAATATTAGTCTTGTCTATTTGCTATTCTTTTGTGTTTATAGTTGTCGATAAGATGCGATATGCATTATTATTATTATTATTATTGTTATTTTCCCTTTTATGTCTTGCTATGTCTTTCATTGAGTTCCTCAGATGTGTCTTGTTGATGAAATACCCTGACCTTGAAGTGGTTGCAAAATTAAAGTCCTAACATTGTGTTTTCTTCACGGTCACCATTTCATATACATATTTGTACAACATTTGTTTTTTTTCAACAGAAGAATTCAGTTTGACAGAAAAAGTCGGTGTCCTGTTATCTTTGCGAGCAGGCTTCACTGTGGATCAGGATGTGGTCTCTGTCCTGTTCATAATAAATTCCCAGGGACATTTCAACATCACACTCTTTGTTTCCAGAGCACCATGAGTCTGAGAGAGATCAGTGAGAATGTAAAACTGGCCCGTGAATACGCCCTGTTGGGAAACTACAGCTCTGCCAGTGTCCTGTACCATGGCCTGCTGGAGCAGATCAAGAAGCATGTGTACACCGTAAGAGACAGCAGCTTCCAGCAGAGGTGGCAGCAGGTGAAGACACCTGTCAGATCACACACAGCACATTCAGATTACAGACCTTATCCCAGACCCCTTTTTTTTAAGTTTGTCTCTGTTTGATAATGTGTCTTGTTTGTGTGTTTTTTGTCTGTTTTTGTTTGTGTCTGTTCATTTCCAGCTTTGGCAAGAGATTAGTGAAGAGAACCGGCAGGTTCAGGACATCATGTCAACTCTGGAGAACTTCCAGTTAGACTCCTCAGCCGTTAAACCCAGTAACCAGGAAGACTGTGAGATTCGGCCTTTGCATGTGGAACAGAGGTAAGGTGTTTGCTTCCACACAACTTCTTACTTCTAGACCGCTGCACATTCAAGCAGATAAGCCCAATTTACACAGTGATCGTCATGCCCAGGAGTGTCAGCACCATGCACTGATTTGCCAATTTGTTCCCATGAAAGCCAATCTTCCAGTTCACAAAGATCCACGAAAGATGCACTGTGTATGTTTTCAGTAGAGTGTGCCTTCATTATGTGTCAATCTGAACAGAGAAGATCAAGCTGGGTGTGAAATCTGGCTCACAAATGGCAAGGATCTTCTTAACACCCCCACGAACAGACTGGAAATTGCTTGCCAGATTGTTTGGATGAGAAATACTCAAATACTCTTTGGTTATGGATGTAATTTTTAATGGCTACAAAACAGACACATATGTAATTGATGCTGACAGCAGAACTTAAGACACATCTTGACCTGAAAAAATAAAAGTAACCTGAAAACAAACTTTACAGTTATGCTTTAAGTAAGCAATGGCACATAAGTCCCAGAATATTGTCCAAATGAGCTGTTCTTTAACTGCAAAGAGCCACTGAAATCTGTTGTTTGTATGTTCTTCTTTCCACACCGAGCCCAATTGATCCTTACTGCGCTCCTTACCTGCATCCTATGTGCCAGGGCATGCACCCTCTGAGTGAACTTGTGGTGCTGGCACTCCACAGCACAGCCCTCCCTGTGTGTCTCAGGGCTAGTGGTCCCCTCCGAGCTGTAATCTGTGTGTAAGATATTTGTCACAGAGCAGCTGCCCTGATGGAGTCTTATGACTGAGATTAGTAAACATGAGTCCCTGGTGTGAACCTGTTTTGTTTCTGCACTGCTCTTTGGCCAAACTATCTGTAAACCACACACTAAATGAGGTCTGGCCTCTGTTTTCTGTACATACTTCAGGTCCTGTGTGTCAGCTGTGAGGCTGTCAGTGATTATGTGTAGCTGCATGTTGTTCATAGTTTTACTGCAGTAGCTCTGGTAGTAAAAGTACTGTTATGCTGAAGAACAGAGCAAATGACAAAAATCAGGATTATAACTGTGAGAGCAGCCAAGGAAGCTGCTTGCCATATACAGCTATGTTCAGAATAATAGCAGTCCAACATGACTAACCAGATAAGTCACTGTTTTTGGTATAAAACATAATAATAAATGGAAAATAATTTACCAGCAGGTGTAGTAAAGTCAGAGGAACCAACAGACCCAACTTTGATGATATGAATACTCCTGGGTCTGTGTAATTGACTAATTAAGTAAAGGGGGCGTGTTAAAAAAAATAGCAGTGTGGAGTTCAATCAGTGAGATCATTCATTATGTGAAAGAAACAGGTGTCAATCAGGTGGCCCTTATTTAAGGATGAAGCCAGCACATGTTGTGCATGCAATTCTCTGTGAAAACTGATGAAAGATGGGTCGTGCCAAACATTGTTCAGAAGAAAAGCGTGCTTTGATTAAAAAGTTGATTGGAGAGGGGAAAACGTATAAAAAAGTGCAGGAAATTATCGGCTGCTCAGCTAAAATGATCTCCAATGCTTTAAAATGGAAAGACAAACCAGAGAGACGTGGAAGAAAACGGAAGACTACCATTCGAATGGACCGAAGGATAGTCAGAATGGCAAAGACTAAGCCAAGGGTCTGCTCCAGGGAGATCAGAGACGGTCTGAAGTAGGGGTGGTGAAAAAAGTTGATAATCTATTAATCGCGATTATTAAATGGTTGATTACGAATCGATTTTAAATTTCCCCAAAATCGATTATGTACATTTTTCTAGTTGAGGCAAGTTCTCCGGTTACCGACTGTCATACAAGATTTAACCACAGGGTGAAGCTGTTACCTGTCTGTAAGAGAACCAGACACGGTGTAACACAGACTACGTTTACATGCACACCATATTCGGAATAGGGTCCATATTCTGATCAAGGAAATATTCCGAATAAGGTGTTTACATGCTCCACAGAGTGCTGAGTGAACGGAATATTCCCGTTTACATGTTAATCAGCATATTCTGAATAAACCGTAGCAGTAGTAGTAGGAGCGTCATGACAAGACGTCATCTAGAGGCGTTTTTTTAAAAACACTGTATTGACATTAGCACCAACTGGTCGGAGATGCTTGTTTATGCACTATTCTGTGAAATATATCTATCAGTGCAGCTGCTGGTCGTTCAAGAAGCGAAAGTTCATTTTTTTCCTGGCCTACATCATAAATGTGTTTGTTTATTTGTATGTAAATTATACCCTCCTTTCCCTTCTAGTCGTTTTTGATAAAGAAGTTTCTGATGATTGGGTATAGCCACCGGATCAGATCAGAACAACGGAATAAGAGACTTTGAAAATGCTCCGGTGGATGTAAAAACTTTAAGATCGCTAATTCGCTCATTCCGCTGTCAATCAAAAAGAAATTCCGCCTCAGAAAGATCATCCAATCATCACGCAGAAACCGAGCGTCAGGGCCCGCCCACTGCCCCATAGACCCTCAGAGATCCTGAGCGTCTGTCTGTGTGTGTGAAACACTGTGGAGCTGCTGGGATGAATGAGAAATAAGTCGTGACGGTTTCCTGTGATAAGAAGCTGATTCTCAACAAAAGATGAACATGTTCTAGCGCATATTTTGTGCACAGTACAGTTTCCTCCTCGCCTCAAAAGTGTACAGACTTTTGCCTTCTCGCTGTTTTGAACATGCGCAGACGAAAAACATCCTTTAACGCAGTTTACTCTGGAGCATATTCCGATTAATGCGTTTACATGACCCAGTATTCGGGTTAATACAGGCATATGCTAAGGGTGTTATTCGGATTTTTAATAATCGGAAAATGAGCTTAATCGGGTTACGGCAATTGGAATAAGGTGTTTACATGACTCCCACGCAAATGTAGTTTGTTTATATTTTTTTAAAACGTTAAAAAGAGTGATAAGGCTACTGTAAAATGTGTGTAAACCTCACATTTGATTTTATTATATAAGTTACCATATTGGTGCAAAGATCTGGTTGTTCTAGACCACTTATTCAGTACTTGACTACTCACAACACAATGTTTTGTGCTCTGCTTTGTTCCGTTTTCTATCATAGCATATATGCTACAGAAAGTTTATTGTATTTTCTACTTTATTATGACATTTAAGTTGTTATGAAGGTGCAAGTTATTACTAAAATGAACAAATGAATAGAATTTGGGCATTTATTCACAAGTGTGGATATTTCTTAAACAGTGAAAGACTTCATTTAAAACAAAGTAATACAAAAGTTAATCTGGATATTACAATTACACTGCAATACTGAAGATGCTGTGACATGTTACTCAAAAGAGAAGTCAAATAATTCAACAACTAACTGATGTTAAATTTAAGATCAATAAACGGCAAAAATCGAATTGATAATCGGCAATAATTGATAATCGATAATCGGCAATAATCGAAAATCGGTTGGTAATCGAATCGGGACTTTAATAATCGAATCGAATCGAATCGGGAAATTAGGCCAATTCACCACCCCTAGTCTGAAGGTACCTGTGAGTGCTGTGACAATTAGAAGACGCTTATGTGAGGCTAATCTACCAGCAAGAAGCCCCCGCAAAGTCCCACTGTTGCAAAAAAGACATGTGCTGAAGAGGATTGCATTTGCCAAACATCATGTCGACTGACCTCTAAAGAAATGGAGAAACATTTTGTGGACTGATGAAAGTAAGATTGTTCTTTTTGGATCCAAGGGCCGCAGACAGTTTGTCAGACGACCCCCAAACACTGATTACAAGCCAGAGCACACTCTGAAGACCGTGAAGCATGGTGGTGCAAGCATCATGATATGGGGCTGTTTCTCTTACCATGGTGTCGGGCCTTTATATCGCATACCAGGGATCATGGATCAATTTGGATACATCACAATACTTGAGGAGGTCATGCTGCCTTATGCCGAATGGGAAATGCCCCTGAAATGGGTGTTTCAACAGGACAATGACCCCAAACATACCAGCAAGCGAGCCAAATCTTGGTTCCAGACCAACAAAATTGAGGTTATGGATTGGCCGGCCCAATCCCCGGACCTTAATCCAATTGAGCACTTGTGGTGTGACATAAAATTTGCTGTTTCTGAGGCAAAACCCAAAAATGCAGAGGAATTGTGGAAGGTTGTCCAATCTTCCTGGGCTGGCATACCTGTTCAGAGGTGCCAGAGGTTGGTTGACTCCATGCAGCACAGATGTGTAGCAGTTATCAAAAACAGGGGTTATTCAACAAAATATTAGTTAACTAATTGTCAGGATTGCTAAATGTTAA
>RPOG01003442.1:28372-63346 GCA_008086565.1 Thalassoma bifasciatum
GCCCACTGCCCCATAGACCCTCAGAGATCCTGAGCGTCTGTCTGTGTGTGTGAAACACTGTGGAGCTGCTGGGATGAATGAGAAATAAGTCGTGACGGTTTCCTGTGATAAGAAGCTGATTCTCAACAAAAGATGAACATGTTCTAGCGCATATTTTGTGCACAGTACAGTTTCCTCCTCGCCTCAAAAGTGTACAGACTTTTGCCTTCTCGCTGTTTTGAACATGCGCAGACGAAAAACATCCTTTAACGCAGTTTACTCTGGAGCATATTCCGATTAATGCGTTTACATGACCCAGTATTCGGGTTAATACAGGCATATGCTAAGGGTGTTATTCGGATTTTTAATAATCGGAAAATGAGCTTAATCGGGTTACGGCAATTGGAATAAGGTGTTTACATGACTCCCACGCAAATGTAGTTTGTTTATATTTTTTTAAAACGTTAAAAAGAGTGATAAGGCTACTGTAAAATGTGTGTAAACCTCACATTTGATTTTATTATATAAGTTACCATATTGGTGCAAAGATCTGGTTGTTCTAGACCACTTATTCAGTACTTGACTACTCACAACACAATGTTTTGTGCTCTGCTTTGTTCCGTTTTCTATCATAGCATATATGCTACAGAAAGTTTATTGTATTTTCTACTTTATTATGACATTTAAGTTGTTATGAAGGTGCAAGTTATTACTAAAATGTTCAAATGAATAGAATTTGGGCATTTATTCACAAGTGTGGATATTTCTTAAACAGTGAAAGACTTCATTTAAAACAAAGTAAAACAAAAGTTAATCTGGATATTACAATTACACTGCAATACTGAAGATGCTGTGACATGTTACTCAAAAGAGAAGTCAAATAATTCAACAACTAACTGATGTTAAATTTAAGATCAATAAACGGCAAAAATCGAATTGATAATCGGCAATAATTGATAATCGATAATCGGCAATAATCGAAAATCGGTTGGTAATCGAATCGGGACTTTAATAATCGAATCGAATCGAATCGGGAAATTAGGCCAATTCACCACCCCTAGTCTGAAGGTACCTGTGAGTGCTGTGACAATTAGAAGACGCTTATGTGAGGCTAATCTACCAGCAAGAAGCCCCCGCAAAGTCCCACTGTTGCAAAAAAGACATGTGCTGAAGAGGATTGCATTTGCCAAACATCATGTCGACTGGCCTCTAGAGAAATGGAGAAACATTTTGTGGACTAATGAAAGTAAGATTGTTCTTTTTGGATCCAAGGGCCGCAGACAGTTTGTCAGACGACCCCCAAACACTGATTACAAGCCAGAGCACACTCTGAAGACCGTGAAGCATGGTGGTGCAAGCATCATGATATGGGGCTGTTTCTCTTACCATGGTGTCGGGCCTTTATATCGCATACCAGGGATCATGGATCAATTTGGATACATCACAATACTTGAGGAGGTCATGCTGCCTTATGCCGAATGGGAAATGCCCCTGAAATGGGTGTTTCAACAGGACAATGACCCCAAACATACCAGCAAGCGAGCCAAATCTTGGTTCCAGACCAACAAAATTGAGGTTATGGATTGGCCGGCCCAATCCCCGGACCTTAATCCAATTGAGCACTTGTGGTGTGACATAAAATTTGCTGTTTCTGAGGCAAAACCCAAAAATGCAGAGGAATTGTGGAAGGTTGTCCAATCTTCCTGGGCTGGCATACCTGTTCAGAGGTGCCAGAGGTTGGTTGACTCCATGCAGCACAGATGTGTAGCAGTTATCAAAAACAGGGGTTATTCAACAAAATATTAGTTAACTAATTGTCAGGATTGCTAAATGTTAACATTTTTCAGTTTATTTAGTAAATATTTGAGTTTGTAATGAGAAATGCCGACACTGGATAAAAAAACTTGTGTCTTTATAGTGGAAAAGGAAGTATAAGACATTTCATTAATTTATAACTATGAAAAAAGAAGTACTAAACAACACGTTATGGTACACGTCGTAAGGATTACTTTCTTTTATTTTTTATAATATTCCTAAAACTCGAAATAAGTGAAAATTAAAAACACTGCTATTATTTTGAACATAGCTGTATTTGTAGAAAATAAGATATTATTTTAGGGATGCACCAATACCATTATTTTTCAAACCAAGTACTTTTACTTACATTTAAGTACTGATCCAATTACTTAATGACATCAGTGATACTGCTGTTCTTAAAGGCAGTGTCTGCAGGATTTTCCTAAAAGAATGAATTTTAACTTTTCCATTTATAATCCTGCTCAATTGTAGGGCTGGGCGATGTACCGGTTCAAACTGAATACCTGTGTTTTCTTTCTTCATGATATGAATTTAATTTCTCATATACCCCAATACCGGTGCATGTATACAAAACGTTGGGAGCATAGAGCAGCAGAAAGTCACGCTGCGGGGGATTGTTTGAAAGGGGGACTGTTTTGCAGTTGCACCAAACAAGCAACATGTATGAGGCTAATGTGAAAGTACAGCGGTCAATAACATGGATGGAGAAAATGCCACAACTCACACCGTTTCCTCGTATGTTCACAGACCCACAGGGTTGACAGACAGTTGTTTTCACAAGAACGTTTGATTTTTAATCTTGCACCAAAAGTTATTGTGTGTTGAAAATAAATCTGAAACCAACTCACTTTTTATTTTTACAGCTGGTGGAAAAACGGCGTCCACATTACCCACTTAGGCTGTTAGTTGAAAAAAAAAAGTGATTAATGATTTACGGGCTATTATGAATTTCGAAAGATTAAACAGCTCATTCATGATGAAGTGAGCAGATTTACCACTGTTTCTTTCCTGTCACTTCACTTTTATCTCTCGGACCGTTTCACATTTTTGTTGTTGTGTTGTAGTTGTGCTGATTTATTCCAGTGGGTGTCAGTAATTCACCTCAACCATAGACTGTATAAAATATAGACGTAGTCTCCATGACGTCACCCGTCTGTTACTGCAGCTCTGTTTTGAGGCTAAACGGCGGGCGCGGCCATATTGGAAATGGGACGAGTGACGAGTGCCCAAACTCACAGCTATTGGGCGCCCGTCAGTCACGTGATCTGAGCTGTGGCTCTGATTGGGCGAGCTCTCGATCCTAATACCTTCCAAACGACCGAGTTAGAAAAAAATTCACCCCCCCCCACAGTGTGTGCCGTAAGCAAAATTAGCGATCCAGACGGGGGACAGAGTTTGTACCAGGCTTTAAATACGCCGATTTCAGCTCTGAAAACGGCCTTTTTCCCGTCTGCTTGTACAGTACTTCCGGTGCTTCTGGAACCAGCCTCAAGTAGTCACTAGAGGAACAGCAGCTTTATAGCACTTCCGCGTTGTCTCATTTTTAAGACCGGAGGTTGCTGCTTGACCTCAACCTGAGTGCCCCCAAATTGACAAACAGCATTAGAGCTGTGCATTGTGGGAAACAGTACGGCAGGTAGACTGGTCTGTGGCATACTGAGAAATTTTCCCGGATCAGTTGGACATCCGGGAACTTGTAGTGTACTACAGATCTCGCAAGTTTTCGCATACTGCCTACTACATACTGAATTTCAGCTGAAGTAGTAGGCACTGCGAGTGTAGTAGGCCGTTTGGAAAACAGCCACAGCCTACGTGTGCCTCACCCCCGAGTAGACTCCCTCCTCGCCTGTTTTGTTAACATTATGCTGGACTCAGGACGTTTCTGGGCGGAGAGCAGGAGGTTTTTTTTGATGACCAGCCAATCACAGCGTGCCCAGTGCGCATGTGACTTAGTGCATTGCTGATGTGGAGTGGGAGAAGCTATCCTGAGCGGATACAGTAGCGGCCGTAATGCAGAATGATGCCATTTTGCAGTGTATCTCATTTACCTGCAGGAAGTCAGGTGACCAGCTCTTGAATTTGTACCACGTGATGCTGCAGGTGCTGACCATATACAGTCTATGGTGCTGACAAGGCTGTTTTTTACGGTCTGTGGTGTGTTCAGGAAACTATGACTGTTCGCCATGCTATTAGCTACGGTCGGGAGCAGTGGGCATGCACTGCAGCTGACACTGCGCCACGGAGGAGGAGACGAAATTGGATGCTGTTTTTTAACAGAAAACGAAACCTATCGCAAATGTCTGCAGACTTCACCTTTAAATGAATGTCGACCGCCTATCAGCAACTGTCTCCCTCCCCCAGCTTATATTCACAATCATGATTCATGATCCATCCATAACACCAAAAAGAGGATTTTCTTCACTAGAATAGTAGTATTCTGAAAAATACTGATGTGGATTTCTTCATTTTCTAAAGCAAAATAGGATAACAATATTATTTATGAAGAGCAGCAGGTTTTATGCACCTGCGTCAATTGCACCAATAATAATCTTGAGGTGAAGCAAAAAGGATTCCGGCTTTGTGAATGTTTCAATAAAAGATCCAAAATGAATTGTTTAAAAGTGACAGAGGTTGCAGAAGTGTGGTTCTGGATCAGATCATTTTCTAACAGAGTGGGGAGACATTATTGAACATTCTATCAAACGTATTTTCAACTGATATTGATCATATATCTATAGTGATAGATATCATCATTGTTTTATCACCCAGCTCTATATCAGAATCGCAGTTTGTGATTATCATTTATGCTGAAGTATTTCCAGACTGCTGATTTGGCTCCTCCTTCCTCTAGCTAACAAGCTAACTTTGTGTGGTATCAGATGATACCAGGTAGTTTCTTGGGTACTTTTAAGAGTATGAGTGTAAGTTGTTAAGCCTGGTATTTGTTTTGGTGTTGGTGCATCTCTAGCATACATCTTATATATATATTTTTAGTGAAGGTAGATTTTTGTGATGAAAAGGTTTCCTGCAGTGTTTTTTAGTTAAACCTTACACCTCTTGGTCCATCTTCGTCTTTCCCGTCACAGACACTCTCCCTGTCCGGTCAGGAGGGTTTCAAACGCTCACAGGGACAGCAAGCCTCCAAACAACCGGCTGAGCATGGCTGTGAGGGCTCAGCAGAGACATTCACCCCGAGGGGCCAATGGGGACAGAAACAAAGCCTCCAAGGGCCGAGACAAGAAGGAAGCTAAGGAGGCTAAGGAAGCCAAGGAGGCTGCTGGTAAAACAAAGGATGATAAGGTACCTCTCTTTGAGCTTAGCACACAAGGCTTCATAACATCCTTACCCAGCCGTTTCCTATTACCTGTCCTGTCAGTCCAGCTTTTAATGTGCAGGAAAGCAGAGCAGAGGATCAAAATGAGAGTATTTCTGTGTTTCAGAACAAAGCTGATGTTCAGGAGAAAGAAGTAAAGAAGTTTGACGGGACAGGATATGACAAAGATCTTGTTGAGGCTCTGGAGAGAGATATCATATCTCAGAATCCAAACGTCAGATGGTATGTGTTTGAGTTCTTTTTTTACAGGTTACAAACAGGGCTTTGAACAAATACAAAACCAGAAACATTTGAAATTTTAATGTTTCAAAACAGAACTGGAACATTAAAATCAATAGAAACCTGTTAATACCAGTATTTGTTTCATTCTTGAAATGTCTGCCATGTAGCCAAAACGCATCCCCTTCCTGTGTCACTCCCTCATGCCCTGATAAACAGCTTATGTGGCTAATTACAATGAGCCCAGGGACTGGTCCGCTCAGGCAAATGAAAAGAATGCCTTTAGAAATAAACATATTTTCACATCGTGTTTGTACAACAGCATACTGTTGTTTTCTCAGTGATCAGTGTGAGAAAATGATGTTATCGACTGCTTTAGTGCTTCATGCGATTCATGTCTGTCCATCTGCATGCATTTGGGGAAAGCAACTGCCCACCAGTGCGCTAAAAACATCATAATCGACAGCTGAGCACAGATTGCTAAGCTAAGCTTTTTCTTATTCATTTTACTGGTAAAATATTCTTAAAACTTCTGTTTTCCGGTCAAAATACAGGCAAGGTCTCTCAAAATGTGAACAAGAGACAAGGAATTTCAGTCACAATGGTGAGATCACTGGAGTTGGCTGGGATTTAGTCTTTTGACAAATCTGTGGATCAGTGCCAACATATGCAGTTAAGTAAGATGATAAAGATAAGGTACACTGCCAGGCCAAAAAAAAAAGTCGCCACCAAAAATAAGGTCATAAACTCTCATATTTCTTTGTCCTTTAGCTTTGATTACAGCACACATTCATTGTGGCATCGCTTCGATAAGCTTAGATAAGCAACCCCAGATCATAGCACTGCCCCCACAGGCTTGTACGTTAGGCACTAGGCATGATGGGTGCATCACTTCACCTGCCTCTTGTCTTACTCTGATGTGCTTATCACCCTGGAACAGGGTAAATCTGGACCACATGACCTTCTTCCATTCCTCCAGAGCTCAATCTTTATGCTCCCTAACATACTGAAGCCTTTTTTTCCAGTTAGCCTCACTAATGAATGGATTTCTTAAGGTTACACAGCTGTTCAGTCCTAATCCCTTGAGTTCCCTTCACATTGTGTACGTGGAAATGCTCTTACTTTTACTATTAAACATACTCCTGAATTCTACTGTTGTTTTCTTTGATTTGATTTTAAATGATCTCCAATCACCATCCTCCAGTATATTTTTTTACAACCACATTTCTTCCTGGAAGACTATGGTACCCCACCATCCCTCCAGTTTTTAATAATGCGTTGGACAGTTCTTGACCCAACTTGAGTAGCGTCTACATCAATCTCTTTAGATGTTTTCCCTGCTTGATGCCAGTGATTTGACCCTTCTTAAACAGACTAAAGCCTCGTTTCCACCAAGCAGATTGGTTCAGTTTGTCTCGGTACGGCACGCGTTTTGTGGCTATCCATAGACTAAAAGCAGGACGAGTCCCCAAATAAGCAACCCGTACTGCTCCACTTTTCAGTACCCTTTCGTTGGGGTGCCAAGCCGTACCAAACCGGCCGGTGGGGCTATAATCATTGCAGTACGTTGATTGGTCAAAAGATCCATAACTTCCCGTGCCCCGCATGCAGCCTTTCCTGACACAAAGCTTCATTGTGTTATGGAATAAAGAGCCACATGCTGATCACAAAGTAGAAGAGTTGCTGGATGTCCTCCATCATTGCTCTTTGTTTACAATGCCGCTAATTTCTTCTTGTTGCATGTCTTCGTGGGTTACACTGTGTAGCGCTGCAGTGATGTCACGCTGTTACGTAGCTGCCGCACTATCCGGCCCATCAAGCAGGGTACGGTTGGTTGTGGAAACGTGCAGAAGACCAGGCTTTACCGATCTGACCCATACCAAACTGTACTGATCCGTACCAGACTGCCTGGTGGAAACGAGGCTTGACATCTTTTCCACCACCATAAGATGTGTCTTTCTCAATGGTTGTTTAAGAAATGAGAAGTTACTCATTACATCAGCTGGGATTAAAGAATTTGTTTCCCGTTGAAAGATAATCACCCATGCATTTATCCAATTATCCAATAGAAGGCTCTTATAGTACGTATTTGCTTAGTTAAATCCAGGTGGCAACTTTTTTTTCGTCCAGGCAGTGTAGTTTGTTTGTAGGAATGAATTTGTACCCTCTCCTGGTCTGTAATAAATCAACAGATCTGTTCTCTGGGCCTAGTGAATTGTAGTATTTGTTGTAAGAAACAACACCCCATTAGAAAGTGTTAATGTCCCATTTTCAAATTTAGAATCCTATGCTGACATGGAACCATATCAACTGGTTCAGGAATAAATTTTTGGGTTGTACTCAGTTCTAGATCTTACATTTTTCGGTGGAACCCAAAACCGAAAATGTTAAAATGTTTTTTCTGGTTGGAACGAACCAATTGGGAATATAATTTTTCTTTAATGCCCCAGTTACAAACCTGTTGGTCTCTGTCTCAAGAAACAGAGTGCAGCAAAATCATGTTTACAACATGCATTTGTCATAAATAACATGAAATATGAGAAGCCTTTGTAGAATCACTTCAGGGTGTTTAACCTCTGAATCACAGCTGGCTCTCTGCAACATCAAGGTGTGACCTGTCAAACTGTTTCTTCAGGGACAACATTGCAGATTTAGAAGATGCAAAGAAGCTCCTGAAAGAGGCTGTGGTTCTGCCAATGTGGATGCCAGCATTTTTCAAAGGCATTCGACGGCCGTGGAAGGTGAGAGTGAAGACTCACAAGTCTGTTTGTGCACATCAAAAATAGAAACAATTTTTGATTTAATAAATTTTGCCATAGGGGGTGCTCATGATGGGACCTCCAGGCACAGGGAAAACACTTTTGGCCAAAGCGGTCGCCACCGAATGTAGAACCACATTTTTCAACGTCTCCTCATCAACGCTGACGTCCAAGTACAGAGGAGAGTCTGAGAAGCTGGTCCGCCTCCTTTTTGAAATGGTACAGAAACCTTAGCTCCCAGTGAGATGATCAGTGGATACAAATAACTAATAATCAATAAATGACCGGAAAATGTGTGGGAGAATGACTCTGAACAAGACACAGTAATCAGAGCGCAGGATGTTTGTCACATGCAGGTGTTTTTAGCTTCATTTTTAACTCTACTGATTGTGAGTCACAGCTTGTTGGGACTCTTGTGTTCTCAGGCCCGTTTTTATGCTCCCACCACCATCTTCATTGATGAGATTGACTCCATGTGCAGCCGCAGAGGAACCTCAGAGGAACATGAAGCCAGCCGCAGAGTCAAAGCAGAGCTGCTGGTGCAGATGGACGGTGAAGTAACAACGACATGTTTATTAACATCAACAAATACAACAAATTTGTCAGTCCTTTTTCTACTCTTTTTTTTTTGTTGAACAGGTTACAGTCTAAACATCTGAAAGTTATGTTTCCCTGCTGTGTAGACAAAGATACATGGTAGCTTTGTTAGCAGTAAAATTCATCAAGAAGGAGCATTTGATTCACTCTGATTTCTTATTGTAGGTGTTGGTGGAGCTTCTGAGAATGATGATCCATCAAAAATGGTGATGGTGTTAGCTGCCACCAACTTCCCATGGGACATTGATGAGGCTCTGAGGAGACGGTTGGAAAAGAGGATCTATATCCCTCTGCCTTCAAGTAGGAGCATTGATAACAATCTCATCCTAAAGTGTGCGAAACAACTTAAAAATGAATTCAACCATGAAATATCCAAATCAACCCAGACCTAAAATACTGCTGACTAATGTTTAGAAAATCGAAAATCGATTCTCGATTCAAACGATTTTTGATTCACAAATTTATGCAGAGCATAGTGTGTTAATGAGGTAAATTTTGGCAGTAAAACAATACAGTTTGTATAAGATGGTGGGATTTTTTAAATTCTCAGAAGTTATCATCAACTGATTCCAATGGTGTAAATACATAAAAGTGAACTCATGACAAAAAGTACCATTCACTTATGCTCAACAAAACTTACTTGCTGTAAAAGAAGACATAGTTTCACGTAGGTTTGATTTATCAGGCAGTTGAAAGCAATTATCAATTAAATTACAAGCCCCCTAATGAAGTTCTATGTTTTGGTGTTTAAGAGAGGCAGAAAAACACGTCTGAAAGGAAATAATTGCAGCTGTCAACAGCAGGGATTTGTGTAGTTTAATCATTAATTTACACATCCTATGTTTATACTTGATTTAATTAATTTATCTGTGGTATATAGGCCTATCACTGTTATAAGCTCCCATATAATCACTTATTTCCGTTTGAGTCCAAAAACGTAGAGAAATTGCTTTTGAAATATTTTTCAGTTCTGAAAGAAGCTGCAGTCAGACTGCAACCTGAGCGCACTACAGACTGAGACATGAGAGTTTATTGCATCAGTTTCAGGGATAGATTACAGAGCAACAGACAAACCTGCACCGTGTCTGGATAAACATTTTCATTATGCAGGACTGCAAGTTGGTTAACCTTAATACTTAATTTATTGACTTTATTTGTGATCAGAAATGACTGTAGCTGGGCTTTCTAGGTTTGTTTGGGCTTAATACTTTTCCTAAGAAAACCTTAAAAGGCACAGAGGAGGGGGCTTCTTGATCCACGGCTTCCAGTTTTATTTTTAACACCCTTGTGTAGCCAACAGGATCACAACAACAATTGCTACTTTACGGCAGCTACAGTGACTCATTAGGGACACCCAACTCCAAATGCAAATACACCATCCATACAACAAGCGTAACAATCTGTTACATGACGATGAAATATGTCTCTTTCGCGCTGTGACGTGCAGGTGGAGTGGAGTTTTATGATTCTTTTGAGCCATTTAGTTGTGATCACATATAAATAAATTTCTTTTGTTATCAAATAGTCTGCTTCTTCATTCAAAGTTCAGATTAATTTGATAATATTGTTAGGAGTGAAGCGGCAATCCTGGTGGTAAATCCTATGATCATTATGGCTCTCTCTAAACAAAAACAACAGCACTCAAAGAGTTTGATCCAGCGCCCTCTGAATGTTCTCAACAAACTTTACTTTGGAATTTCAATTGTTTTAATCACCGAAAATGGCCTATTAAAGTTTTACAGTGACTGGTTAGAGGTAAAAAAAATGTGAGATGCAGGGATGAGCTGACAGAACGCGCTGAATTTCACATGCAATGTATTTTACGGAGACTGACAGCGGTAGAGTGAAATCTTAGACACTTTCTTGGTGTCATATCTATTCTAACCATCCTAACTATCTAAATATTAATCCATGAACCTCTGTTGGGTCCATTTGAAAACTCATTGCACTCATATGACCTCCGCTCAGATGGATCTTCCTCGCCGCCTTGACCTGGCATGGGATTTGAGTTTATACCCTCTGCCTGCATTCAGATTAATAAACACTTCTCTGTATGGATATGTGTTTCAATATCTCCAACAGTGGAGGATACTCTTTCTGCTACACTAGATGGGGGATGTGTCGTGCTTAGCTGAGAGACGGCGGCAACGTCGATGAAAAAAAAATTGTTTTAAAAATTGATTTTTGGATTTTATGCCCTTATTGATTCTGCTTATCGATCTAATTCTTGATCAATTCCCTAATCAATTTCCTCCTGTGATTTTTTTTTTTTTGCGTACAAAAAGTTGCCTTACAGGTTTACTGTCAATAACATTTTACTGAATTTGTAAGTAAATGAATTGGAAATTGGTTGATGGATTTAGATGTCTCTAGACGTCAATAAATAAGAATAAGTAAAAATATGTACTGTTTTGTTGTATCTTATTAACTAAGTAGTCCACCAAACAATGCTTTGAGTTGTTTGGCACCTTGAGCTCGCTTGAGCTTCTTTTTGGAACACATCAACCACTTAGTATTTTGAAATATTTGATTTTTAAGTATTGTTTACACAAGTTATTGTGATATGTTTCTGTGATGGAAGTTGAAATTCTGTTTTAAAACTGAAGTCATTTAGATGTGTACTCACAACTAGCATATCAATACTATTTCCCATCTGCAATAATATCAAGCTTTCGCATTGTTTTTTATTTTTTATTTTTTGGTACATTAGGAGACATATAAAATCAGTTTTACAGCTTCTTTGATAGAACTTTGAGTAAAAAATCCTGAATCAGAGATTATTTGGAAAACTGTCATTTATCTGCTGAGCAGAATAGTCTGTAGAATAAGGTCTGTCCGCTCCGTGAAATGTAAAGAACTGATAATGGAATTATCATTAAGAATAATGGCTTATGATGTCAATGGATCAAATCATTTTTTATTGATTCTTAACCTGAACCGGTTCCAGATCCCTATCCCTGCTGACTAATGATACACCTCAGCCTGTCACTGAAATACTGCTGCCTAACAACACATTCAAACAAGCTACCTAAAATGAAAGATTCGTCTTAAGTCAGAGTGATTGAAATACTGCTGAAAACTGACTCCCTGTCCTCTCTTATGTCTACAGCTAAAGGACGTGTGGAGCTGCTCAGGATCAACCTGAAGGAGCTGGAGTTGGCCACAGACGTGGATTTAGATAAAATAGCTGAGCAGCTTGAAGGATACTCGGGCGCAGACATCACTAATGTGTGCAGGTCAGCCTCTCTGTTGGGTCAAATACAGCTGAAGCCAGGAGTTTGCACACGCTGTAGAAAAGGACACAACCTTCTTTTCTCAGTGTCTGATCTTAAATCAGATATTCTCTTTTATTGTTTTAGATCAGTATGGATTACCAAAATAATTCCTAGTGACAGAAAAACATCAGTAGCAAAACCAAGAGATATGAGTCTCCCTCCCGAGTGGTATTTTTTTTAACCACTGTAAACCAAGTTTCCAAAGGTAAATTTAGAAATGGTGTTAAGCATTTGTATTTTTTCGATAAACTTGTCTACCAGCAATCATTCTTTAGACATAGCATCCCTCTATATTAAACTGAGTATTTGCCACCCTGTCTTACTTCTTGTATCACATCAGCATGGTAAAGTTTTGAGCTGTGCAGTATTATAGTATTCTTTAAGGTTTAGTCATCCTATTCTACTTTTATTTTTGAGAGTATGTAGTGAAGAAGACTTCGGCTTAAGTCTTCTCTCCTCCCCAGATGAACCTAGAAAATTCTGTCTCAAACCATGAACTGACTGGGATTAAACAGATACAAAATTCTTGGGAATATATTTCTCTTCATCATTAATGTTTATTTTGGAGCTGAGGTGAAACCGACCACCTCTCGATACTTTTTTTTGGATTTCCTTGTTCAGTATCTTTGAGGTGATATCCTTGTGATATCCTTGTGATATCAACTATTTTGTGAAGTGCAACAGTCTGTCCTGCAGTGAAACATTGTGCACAAACTTTTTGAAGGGTAGGAGAAAAATGAAAAGAAAAAAAGAGCCTTTCAGAGCATTCTGTTGGAAGCTGTTGTATATTGCCAACAAGGAGGGCAATCAGCATGCTTTTTTTTGCCACCCAGAAAGGCAGTTTATCATGTTTCAACTAACGAAAGGGGTATTTAAGTGTGATTTTTCGCCATCCAGGTGCCACTTAAGTGCACATTTTGGCTCCCAAGAGTGCACTTTATTGTGTGATTTTTAGCAATTTGGCCCCCAAAAGCATGATGGTTACAACCATACTTGGGGTGTTATTCTCAGGCTTTAGGCTATTTCCCCCCTATTCTTTCTAATGTAACTATGGTCATTGTGGTCAAACAGTTCTATTTTGATTTTTTAAATTAAACAATCAAAAGCTTTTCAAATCATGACATCATTATTTTGGCTTTATGAAGCTGTTGAAAGTAATTCCAGTAAATGTAAACTTTGGATTATGAACACAGTAATGAAGTAAAGTCCAGAATCATTTTTCTCTCTGGTATTTTGTCTTGGCACACAGATCACTTCAAAAATCCTCACCCAAAGATCTACTCTGATTCAGTGTCAGAAAGTGAGGGGAAAAGGTTATTTGTCTTTTTATGCTGTGTATGTAAACTTGTGGTTTCAACTGTATTTGGTAATGAAGCACCAAATTACTGTGCAACATTTAACGGAATTTGACATCTTCTCAGCCTTTTTCAGAACTTTCCCTCATTGCTCTAAGAGTAATTATTAAAGAAAAACCTGACTGACTTCATCTTTTAGCTGTGTGTGAGCGGGGATTGTGCCTCTGTTGAAGCCTGTTGTATTTTTTGGTGCTGCAGGGATGCATCACTTATGGCTATGAGGCGGAGAATCGAGGGCCTCACACCAGAGGAAATCCGCAACATCTCCGGAGATGAGATGCACATGCCCACCACCATGGAGGACTTTGAGTCAGCGCTGAAGAAAGTCTCCAAATCAGTTTCTGCTGCCGACCTTGAGAAGTACGAGAAATGGATTGAAGAGTTTGGTTCCTGCTGAGAAATGAGAGGATCGCTTTGGAACATGTTTAGATCTGTAAATATCTTAGGGCTGAGTGTTTGAGTGAGTGAGAGAGATGGAGAGAAAAAGAGGAAGAGACAGGGGGTTGAAGGTTTAGTTAATAATGAATAATAAATTAAATTAATCTGCTATTAATCTTCTGATAGACTGCAAGTGTTTTTGTTTGGGTCAGAGAGGGGTCAAGCTGAGGGGAGAGGTCATGATGAAACTGCAAGGTGTTTTTTGATCTAGAGAAGTGTTTGTTGGAATTGTTCTATTATGCTTTTAATACTGATGTGAAACTGATAAATCACATTACAATTTGGAGATCATTTTGCCTGCATGTACAGCCTGTCTCCAAGTGCCAGACTGAAACAGTTAACTGGAGCAACCCTGAGCTCCCCTGTAGGATTAACAAACAGTTTGAGTTTGCTTCTAATGATCTGAAATCATTATCACTGTGACTGAGGTTTTAAGAATCAGTGAATACACATACCTGTTATTTATTTGCAGGTGTATAAATGTTGATCCGATGATTTTCCTGTCACCGTTTAGATGACATGGATTTTATTTGTGACAAAGGGTTCGTTTGCTTGTTCTGTAGATGTGAAGACTTTTCACCGACTGATTTTCTCTTAATAAAGCTGAGTATAAATATGATGTTTACACTGTCTGCTCAATGAGCGAATTAGTTGACAGGCTGAGGCGTTTCATACTGTAGTGACTGGCAGCTGCCTGACTCCAGCTCTGCTGATAGCCTGTTCCACTTCATTCAGATTTATGTGGACGTGTTCAGTGGTCATGTTCGATACCACTGATTTCCTTATCCATCTAATACTGAGTAAAATTCAGGCTGGTATCGCCCATACTGATTGTACCAATAATAATAATAGGCATATACATTAGCAAGGGCTACACGGTGGCACAGTGGGTAGCAATCCAGCCTTGCAACAAGAAAGTTGCCTGTTTGATTCCCCACTCGGGCATGACTGGCCTTTCTGTGTGGACTTTGCATGTTCTCCCCGTGCATGCGTGGCACAGAGTCCAGAGCTGGATTTCTAGTATAATCATTACTCAACTAACTGCATAAATTTTTACACTTGAAAGCTTTTCCAATAAACTGATTGTTACATTTTCAATCGTTAATATGTAATTTGTCGATTTTTAATTCTGGTATGACCGCTTGCAATCTTGATTGGGAGAGTGAGTTTTGTATTAAATGTACCAGAGCAAGAGGTACTGCTTTACACATTTTGCTGAATTCTCTATAAGAACACGGAACATCATATTTTTCTTTAAAAGTATTAAATTGTAAGAAATGTCCATGTCCATTAGATCTAAAACAAAAAACACTTTTTTTATCAAACCAATCCTGTTTGAATACAGTTTTCCTATTCATCAGAATTGTTCTGTTATTCTAAAATGTGGAGCCATGTGGAATGAAATTATGGGAAAATATCATCTTCCAGTTGTACAGTACTTGTTTATGAAATTCAGATAGTTTCAAAATCACACTTTGAAACGAAATCCAATCCTCCAATTTTCTTAAAAATGTTTCTGAGGATGTGAAACCATATTGATTCTGTTTGTGTCATAAAAGCTTTTATCCAGTTTATTTTTAAGACTCCAACCATTGACTCAAAATCCAATGTTTTCAAACCTCCTTTTTTGTAGTCTTCAATCGGTTGTGATTTGTTTAACAATGTGTTTTGTTTTGCCATATAAAGTTGTAGATTATGGAGTTTGCCTTTTTGATATTCTTATGGGACACATACATTAAGTAACATGGATAAATCAATTTTGATATTCCTTCAGACTTGGACAGTAGGTTCTGACCAAAAATGGACAAATCTCTCATTAGCCAGTGATTCAAAGTTCTTTTCACATTTTCTATTTTTTCATTCATATTCTTTTCCTCCCTCTTTTAATGCCTTTTATTAATTTAATGCCTAAATATTTAAAGAGCATATTGCAGGTTAAACACAACATTGAATAAAATTATAGGAAAGATGCTCAAAAACAATGTTCCGAAGAAATTTTTGAAATTAGTGAACCACAGAGTTTGCTGGAGACGTTTTAGTTTGCTTTTTTTAAGTGGAGCTTTTAGCAAAATTTCAGGTGCAGGACCACACCTCAACATCACCCCTTCCAGTATATAAACCCTCCTTACCCACCATATCCTGTTTGTTCTCTCTTCTCTCTAAACCATTTTAAATCCTATGTTGATGTGTGGTCCTCGCTCGTGAACTTCCACATTAAAAACCGGCATTGGGCTGTTTCGTCATCAAGGGGAGAAACTGCTGAAAACTCGTCAGTTTAACGCTAACATGACCATGGATGAAACTGACACTGCTGTTAATGAAGAGGAAGAAAATCTGCATTCTTATACATATGAGGGTCCTCAGGATTGAATGATGAGACTTTTAGACAAGAAGAGCAGGAACAGGGCAGGATTAGGAGGAATTACGGGTAAAGGAGAGCAGGGAGCTGAGGAGTGAGGAGGACCAGAGTAGAAGAGCGCGAGTCCTGGTGAGTGAAGGCGTTAGCTACAGACATGGAGCCTGATGCTGTTCACATCAGCATATTTAAAGTTTGAACTCAGAAACAGTAACTTAAAAAGTCCATAGTGCGTTTAGTGCTGATCACAAATCAGTCCGTTGGAAGGTTTAAACTTGCAAAAACGCCAAATCTGAACTACAGTTTTCCGCGAGTGTGAGTGTGAGTGTGAGAAAAGAGACGTAGCACCGGCTTCGGCGAAATCGTATATTCAACAAACACTTTATCAAACCGTTAAAATTCATAAATCCACTAATCCAGGGTCATAAAATAAATAAATCAAGACTTACAGTGCTCAGATGATGTTTTTCTCTGGATGAATCTCTGATAAATCCTTGTTTTCATCTGACACCTGGAGCCGGGCTGCTGCTGCCGCTGCTGGTGAACCTGTCGCCGCCTGTGGCTTCACCTCCATCATCTCACCTGGTCCTGGCTCCAGTATCTGATCCTGAACTCCATCATAAAACTGGGAACATAGTCTCCCTGTCGCCACAAACAATCGCTTTTTTTCTGTGACCAATGAAGAGATAAAGTCCCGTTTCCTCAGCTGCATGAAACAAACCCGAGCATACAGGATCATATAAGTCCTGGAGTGGACTTCAGTGGTTTCCCCTCCTTCAAAACACCCAAACACAACCTTTTATCAGCCGTGTCGTAAACCGAAATCAGAGGCAAATATTACTGGGTGTGGACAGTCGAGAAAGTAGTCGTACCCGGCCGATTTACGTCGTTTACGAAGACCCCTCTTCACCGGTCTTGTATCGGCCAGGTCCATCAGAAGTTGTTTACGCCCACAAGCGATTTCCCACAACTTCCTTTCTTGTCTTTTGGGAAGCTGTGCAGACTAACATCAGTCTCCTTGTTTCTTTTGATAGAGTAAACCTGCCCTTTGGTTTTCAGGACGAGCTGGCAGGATTACAGCGTTTATACGTACGACAAATAAGTTGGTAAAACTTTAGTGGACGAGATAGGAGTCACTTTTTCCAAACACTAGATTTCTTGTGAACGTGGTGTAGACTGTATTGAACCCCACAATTTTTACTTCTCTTACGTTACCTCCGTATGTAACTTTTTTGGTCGTCTGTCGTGTTGTCAGTTCTCCAACGATTTACACCTAAAAACATCAACCCTGCTTTCCCTGAAGTGGGAGCATCACCTGATGGCACAGTGAGGTGTACTTGCTGCGGTAACGGTTGCATTGAAATTAAATGCCCCTCAAAATACAAGTATAGCACCATCCACGATGCTTGTTTGGCTGGAGACAGTAATTTCTGCCTTCATATTGTTGATGAGGAAGTACAGCTGAAACATGAGCATCCCTATTACATACAGGTCCAAACACAAATATTTGTAACGGACAGCAAATACTGTGATTTTATTGTCTGGACACTTAAAGACTGTGCTGTTCTGCGCATACTACCAAACCCTGAGTTTTGGGAGGCCCGGTTAAGGAAGGCACAAAAATTCTTCACGTCTGTCTTTGCTTGAGCTGGTTGCACATCACTACACTCGGCCAGTCTCCCAAACATCACAGACAAACATCACTACACCTCTAAAAGAAAGACAACAAAAACCAGCTGGGAAGGAGAAAAAGAGAGGGAGAAAAGCAAAAGGCAAACAGTGGTGTCTCTGTCATGGAACAGAGGACATTGGTGGCATGGTAGCATGTGACAATGATAACTGCAAAATCAAGTGGTTCCACTTAGCTTGTGTTGAACTTGAAGATGCATAGTTCTCTGTGACTTTCTTGTCGCTGCTGCGCCCACCCCACCCCTTTGAAATGAAGGAAATCACTCCCTGAGGAGTTATGCCAATGAGATATTTAAGTGTGTGGCTGTGTTTGTAATGGGATAATGTTAGGGCCATGGCTTTCATGTTTGATGGTCTTTTGATGAAAACCTCAAAACAGTCAATTATAGCTGCCAGCCGATTCCCAAAGGTCTCAACAAACTGATGCGGCATACTGAGTTGTAGACTCTCTCTGTCTGGCCAGTGCACAAAGGGAGCCAGACGTGCATGAAGAACATTGACTGTGTCCTGTATTGCAGCACCTACTGTTCCTCTGTGTACATGGAATAAATGGGCGATGAGCTGGAGTGGAAGATCCAACCTAAGATGTATTAAAGTGATCAATACCATCTGGAATGGAGAGAGCTTTCTCTTTCCCTGGGGCAGAAAAGGCACAAAAGTCACAATAACACATAAAATGTTTCATAACTCACAAGTCCAGTATAGTATTTTACTACATTATCATTACATCTCAGAAACTCTGCTGTCATTTCCCTTTTAGCTAGCTTATGCTTCAAAATCCTATTTTCCTCTAGAAGACGGTTGATTTCATCACATCTCCTCTGGCACATTTCACAGTCCTCTTCACAATGGTCATCGGGATCTGCCACAGCACTAACTTCTTTGTGTACTGAGTCGTTCTGTCCCTGATGAGACTTTTCCTCCATTTGCACAGCTTCATCCTCCACCCGATGTTGTGGCAGCCCCATCTCTTCTTGAGTGCTTCTCTCCTCTCTGTACACCACACTGTCCACTCTGAGTTCTTCTATTCTCTCTTTCTGACTTTTGTTCCTCTTCAGCTGCCGTGCAAATCTTTCTTTGTTGTTTACCTTCACCTCATTATGACCCAAAAGTAACGAGGGCATCCAATCAGGATGAGTTTCCTGCATTTCATAGGAAGGTTGCCCTATAATAATAGAAAACAAGTGATTTTATTGATTAATTCAGGTTCTAACATTAAATCGATACGATTTCTTGGGAATACCAGAAGAAACATGGACTCTTAAAGGCCTGGACAACCCGAATAACATTGTGGCGTCCACTCTCTGTCTCACTCACACACACGCACAGCTATGAGTCCTACACAAGGCAAAGTTGTAAAAATAAAACAAAATATAGCTCACCTGACTGGAAATGAAGAGAACACACTTTCATATGTCCTGAAATCCGATGAAATGTTATGTCTTTTCTTCGCACTGCAGCTACCCAGGCGATCCGTCGTCTTTTAGTGATTTCCTCAATTTGAGGACTTTCGTTTTTTTTCCACTTGGGAAATGAGAAAAAACGGATGCCGTTTTCCTTCTTTTTGCCAGATCCATCATGCGATCGGCTGTAACAACTTTTCACAGAGCAACACTGTCCTACCATGGTTGCTTCAATCACAGTTACTTCAATGTTTGTTTACATCCGCATACCTGAAAAGATGGCGCCCACGATCCCACGATGCATAGCAGCGTGATGTATCTTCACATTCTCTATTGAGGCTGCCTGGCATGAAGGTGACGGTCCAATTTATCAAATTTCATACTCTTAATACTGAGCACCTGGACACATAAAATACATCGAGGTCTGTCCTTTCCATTTCTAAAGGCTTTTGTAAAGCCAAATTTAATGAAATCTCCTTTAAGTTAACGTTTAGTCATCACAACTGCCGCCGTTGGGAGAGGAATACCCTCCACTCATTCATTAGTTTTCCTCCGGTCAGCCAGAGGGCACGCGCAAACGATAATGATCACAGCGGCAAGCGACAGAAAAAGAGAGAGAGGGAGAGATTGCACCTGAGACAAACGCTGTACAACTAAATGAATGTTTTCTGATTTTCTGAGTTTGGGAAATTAATTTAAAAATGTGTTACACATATACTCCACCAACTGGTGACCCAATCAAAATCTGTCTGTGACCCATAGTTTGGGAAACGCTGTTCTAGACCATAGAAGTATGATGTATTTTTTTTCTCCAAATTCTATCCATCTGGCTCTCGATCTTATAAACACTCCATTAGCTTTTTCTCTGTACATATCATCTCGTTTGACTTAAAGATGATTCAATTCAGCCTTTTCCTCTGTTGTCATCTCATTTTTTTTTTTGATATATTGTATTAATTTGTACAATCAATTCTTTTTGTTTGTGTTTTCTTATTTGAGAAATTATTTTTCCTGTTACAAGTGCCAGCTGTTTTAATTCAAATTTTTTCAAAGTTTATTAACACTTTGAAAAAGAATTGTAACTTGTTGGCAAAATATATAATTAAGTAATAAACTATTATTAAATTTCCAAGTATTTTTTGATGGTTTAGAATGTTGAAATATTTTTTAGTAATATTTCAATCATGCAGTGATCTGTTAGAGGTGATATTGAAATTTCACATTTTTGAACATCATCAGGTGTTATTTGCGATATTAACCAGTGGTCTAACCTTGAACATTGATTACTTTCTGCAGAGCTGGTCGAAGTGTATTTTACAGAGGTGGGATTTGATATTCTCCAGTAATCAACTGTACGTGTCGACATACACAGATTGGTCAGAATATCATCATATTCAGGTTGTTGTCCTCTGTGGGGTTTATGATCAAGCCATGAATCAGGAGCTATATTGAAGTCACCTCCTATTATCACTTTCTCTGTCATAAAGGTAACTATCCAGCTATATATGAGTATACCTAATCTTTCCATCATGACCCTGTTATTTGTTCTGTTGTTATATCCATATACACAAAGTTAAATATATCTTTGATAATACAACTCTACCACCATTCCAAGCCAATGACTATCTGTATCACTTTTATGTTCAGTTACCTTTCCTGGAGATTTGTTGAAAAGTACTATCACTCTGGCAGAGTGAGAGGCTCCACGAGAAAAAAGGATTTCATCTCACCATTGTTGTTTCCAGAATTTTTCATCTGATTTCCCTGAGTGTGTCTCTTGTAAAAAAAAAAAAAAAAAGAAATGTGCCTCTTGTTCCTTGCAAAATAAAGAAATAGCCTTGCATTTGACAATGTTTTTTAAACCTCTAACATTAATAGAAACAAAGATACCCACATCAACAACTTCAAAACTCCAATTAGCATAAGCCTTTTAACTCCACTAAACACAGGAATGATTATGTAGTCCTAAATCGAAAACATTTATTTAACCAACCCAAAAATTGCTTGAGATTGTCTTGTTGTATTTTTTAAATGATACATCTTTTTTTTTTGAACACGCAATCAATAAGGAAGAGCTTTTGAAAACTTTGTTGTCCCTCCATCCCACCTTATTGCAACTTAGCCAACAACAAAATTATTGTTATGATTAATGTTTCTTCTTAATTTTTTGAAACCATCATTATGCTTTGAAGATAAAGATATTTTATCTCTATAAAACAATTTCTCCAACTAAAACAGACTTTCAAATAGAAATCAATCTTTTTCTGTTGTTTTTTTCTTCTTCTTAAACTTATCAGACACAAGTATAACTTATCACATAGTTTTGTTATTTATGGCATCGGGTTACCTGAGACATAGCTAATTTGCCTCGTTATCTCCATTTATTAGGGCTCAACTCGTATGCCATCAATGATAGCATATCCCTCCTTCAGGAAAGCCTTTCTGCTGTTACGCCTGGCCTCTGCCACTCTCGGCCACAACTTGGCTCTGGCCTCTCGATCCTCCTTAGAAAGTCCTCTCTGAAGTGAATGTTCAGTTCTTTGCAGACTCCTGCATCTTTGGACTTTTTCCAAATGTCGTTCCTTGCCGTCCTCGTTGAGAACTGACTGATGATGGGCCGCGGCATTTTGTTGTGAGCTTCATCATTTTTCTTGCCCAGACGATGTACCGTGTCGACCCATTCCCAAAATTTGGTCCACTGCCACTGGAATCACCCTGGTCAAGAGCCCAATCACGGTCTCTTTAACGTCCTCGTTTCCTTTCTCCGGCAATCCCATTAGTCTCAGATCCCATCTCCTCTTGTATCTGGAATTTTCTTTGCGCATTTCTTTCAAAGTGTTGTTTTCTTCTTTCAGAGAGACTATTGGTTTTTGCATTTTTCCAATCTCTGCCTTGTTTTCCTTAACCCCTTGGGTGTTAGCCTCTATGCAGAGCTCAAAGCTCTTCAAACGCTTGTCCTGTGTATCAAATCTCTGCAGTGCTGTTTGAATAGCTTCATATATGCTATTGTTGCTAACATCACCTTCTTTATCTTTCATTTTCGTCGCTTTGTTCTTCAGTCTTTTGGGATCAGGACTGGGAAGCGGTTTGTGATCATTCAACAGAGTTACCGTGCTCTCTTCCATGTCTTCTGTTGGAAAAATGCTATACTGCTATGCTTGTAATCTATGTTATCATTCTGATGTGCTAAAACAAACAGCTCATGCAGGAAGAAGATATCAGCTACTTACACAATGTGCTAACATGATATCCATTGAAACATGTTCTGCCTGTGAACTGCTTATTTTTACATGAGTAATGACTATACGACCACGCCCAGATGAAGTTTCTCACTGTGAATAAAAGAGCTGAACAACAGGGAAGTCTTCAAAGCTGATAGGAGTCAGGGTGCTGGATGCACGTCTGATCAGACTTCCCTTTTGCAAAAGCATTAACTCAGTATTTCTGTCTGGAGCTTCTTTCAACACCCGCAGCAGCAGATAACCAGTTGGGTGCTTGAACCCAGAGTCGTCCAACTTCTGAATGTCTTCATCTTCACACACCTCTTTGAGTACAGCCAAATTGTAGTCATGGGCTGTGTCTCTTTTGCGCTAAATTCCATCCTACCTTCCTTTACTTTCGTCATTCACTTGCATCTTAGTCCCACCCACCAGAGATGCACGAGAGAGACGCGAGGAGATTCGCTTTCAGGCAAATGAGACGTCCTTTCCTTCAGGGGTGTTTTATGATGTGAGATCTTTTAATGATGACCTAGTCAGCTGATCAGGATCATCTGTCATTCAGCTCTAACAGCTGTTTGTGTGTCTGCACATGAGCTGTAATAACTCTAATAAAATATAAACAGAAACAGCTTTATCTTAGTTTTTAATCTCTGAAAAAACACTTTCACATGAAGAAAACCTGCTCTCTGTTTATTCAGTGTCTAGTTAAGAAGCACAAGGATCGTTTGGGGGTAAAATGCGTAATTATTGGATTATTTATGAATTATTTATCCTTTATCCAGAGCAAATCCGATCGTGAACCCTGAAAGTGATAATATAACAATGTATAACCTATGGGAACACTAAGAGTTAGATGTCAGAATTATTGCATGATGAATCTTAATTATAAAAACTCGGAATTGATTTGTTTTATTGATTTAATGACAGTTGTGATCAGCGTTTAGTGCTTCAAACTCACATCAAACATGTTTTTGATCCCAGCTTTCTGACCTGTTTCAGATTTATCCTCAGAGACTGTTTTCAGCTCTGTCTTTTCTCTATCATTTTACTCCGCTGATGTGAAACGTCAGAGAAAGTCTCTGAACCGGAGCATGTATATACACAGTGTATCACAAAAGTGAGTACACCCTCCTCCTAGGGCTTTGCCCCACAAATTATATCAAAACGAGCGGCTCATTCTCGATCAGTATGCTATTACTTTTCTCATACATTTTTCAAATTTGGCCAGGTTATTCAGGAAAAACCCTGGAAAAAGTAAATAGGAAAATGAATGGGAAACTCCGGAATCACTCCAAAATAACACTGTTATTCCCAGCACATCTGCCTCGCTATACTTTCACCTTGAGAGTTCATTCAAACTCCAAAATGCAGCTATTTTTGTCCTCTTTTCAGGAATGTATGAGGCATGACACTGGAGTTTACAGTTTTTGGGAGGGAAGTCCTCAAAACCCCCCTGCTTTGACAGAAATCTCCTTTAAATCAGTTGATGAGAGTGAACAATGACATCACATAAAGTGCTGGCCTTTGCGGTGATGCAGGCAAAAATCTTACAAACCAACTAGCTACAAGCCACAAACTTCACTCTATTGACACAACAAAAATACATCAAAGCAAAGGCAATTTTGTTGTGCTACTCACAGAAGTCATATTTCAACAAAAAAATTGTAAGCACAAGCCTGGAAGTAACCAACTGTCACCCTAAAGCAGCTCCCTGCTCCCATCTGCTTCTATGATATCAGTGGTGAGGATTCCTGGCTGAGATCCTTTATCAACCCCTTTTTTTCGTGCACAATTGAGTCATATTTCCAGCCTTTAAAAATTAGTAACATTTATATATCCAGAATCCCTAATTCACACATGCGCGCTGCAGAACGCCAGTGCAGCGATATTCAGCTCACGCCAGTTCACACTGGAAGCGTCTCTGGAGCGCAGCGCAGCGCACTCTGTAGCAGCTGGATATCAGATCATAAGATCACAAGGGAAACACATGTTTCTGCGGGATTAATCAAGCATTGGCTCTCCCCAAATTTCAGAAGTTTAATTCCAAACCTCCTCTTCTCTGTTGGTGTCATTGTAGAAATTTAATCTTATGGAGTTTTCCACCTCCAAAATAAACTTTCCTCATCCATGGTGCTGGATTACTTCTGTCTCTGACCTGCTGATGATTTATGTCTCTGTGCCACTCATAGACTGTATAAAACACAACTGGGAGTGACATAATTTAAATTTTCATGCATGAAATTTAAGATCTGGAGCAAGAACATGGCATTTAATTTTGAAATGACCATATGCTCTGTTCATTTTTCATGTGTGTCTTCCTGTATGGCACGACTTGCTCTGCAGAGATTGACGCGTTTCAGCAGTGCTGTCGACAAAAAATAGACTTGCAGCGTAAAAGCTGCGACCGCCGTCGGTGGCTCATGGCGCAGCCATTCCACAGCGCGGGCTGTGTGAATGCTCTGATTGAAAAGAGTGGGGGCTAAGTGCAGCGCAGTGCAAGGTGCAACCGTTTACTTGTGGTCCAGCTGCGTGCCAACACCGGCAAAATGCATGTGATACACAGCAATCCTATTTTTGCCAGACAACGCAGCTGTGATGCATAAATTCAGCGCAGGGAAGATCGAGTGGGACAGGGAATACTGCCCGGGAACCATCGAAAAAAGCCTGTGACTTTCAAAATAAAACAAGCCGTGCCAAAATTAGATCATAATTAGCTTGAATTTGAGGATGAGAAAACAGAATGAGCGGAGAAACACTAGGATTAAGCAGATTTACGGTTTTACAGTCCAATAGGAATGAAGAGAGACTTATCTATAAAATGAAGAGCACGGGATCTCCTAGATCTTGCGACACCAACTGTCCGCCAGCCCTGCTGCTGGCGGACGTAACCAACATGCAGCCGGTGTGAGTTGACAAACGCAGTCAACACGCACAACGACAGAGATACACCACATCGGAGATGCACCGCAGACGGATGCAGTGTATTTCCCCCGCAATCCTTTTGTATATAGGCTGAGGCAAAGTGAATGGTCCCTTCACCTTCCTTCACAGACCCTGATGTCCCTTCATCTTCCGTTACCATAGAAACCACACAGACCCTTTACGTCCCTTGATGTCTCTGATGTTCCATACGGCTGTTTACACTAACCAATCAAAACATTCAGAAACACACATAAACACATGGTTTATCTGCCTCAACCACACACAGTCAGGGTTAACCTTACACAAATAAAGACACACACACACACACACACACACACACACACACCTTTACAAGCAAACACACACATAGAGACACCCACATACCAAAGTATGTGGACCAAGTGAACCAGCCTCTTATTCCCCACCCGAGCCCCTCTCACGATTTCCGCGGAAAGTGTCTAGTTCATCATCTATATTTTTGTTTTTTACACATTATTTCATTCCATTCATCCCTTTCAGTAAAGAGCTCATGTTCAAGAGTTCGCCTTGAATATTTTCTGTTCAGCACACGCTTTTCAAGATTCATTCAACAATTTTCAGATATATTTAGTCATTCAGCATATCCAGCATTCTGCGTTAGCAGTTCAGTGCAAACTGCTTCAGCCTCTGCATTCACAGTGCAATTCCTTCAGAAATTGCTTTTCTAGTCATTTCATTATTCTTCCGCCCATTTTTTGGCCCTCTTCTTCTTCAACAAATTTCAATCGATTTTCACTGTTCAAACTTCAAAAAGTTCAGCTCACTTAAGACATTCCCGCTATGACTTTTCACGTCAGTTTCACTAATACTTTCAGAGATCTTTCACTTCTTCCACAATTTCACACACATGGAAAATGAATAGGACATCTTTCGATTTTAGAGATAAGGAAGTTCTTCAGCCTCATTCAGACCCTTTTCATTCAGTCATACCTTCCACCAAAAACTTCATTCAACCTGCCATCGTTTGGCTTTCTTCAGTATATTTCAGCGTCTTCCTAGCATTAATAGTTTCTTCACAAAACTCCTTCAAAGGTAATGAAGTTTTTCAGCCCTTCAAGCAGTTTGACATTATACAAGCTTTGACATCTTTCATAGCCCTCTACTATTCAAGCTGCATATTTTATTAATTCAATTCTATGTATAATAAGCCTTCATTGGTTACATTGTGATAGTCTAGATTAATCATAATGTTTGAGTTTGGGAGACTGCATAAGAATATTTCTTGATCACTTCTCTTGTGCTGTAATGAGTGAATTCTCTCTACTGTGCCCTGAGGTGGGCACGGAAATGCCAGGACACGAGGGAATGACAGGAAGTGGATGGGTTTGGGCTGCATGACCAACATGACAGGCATTCCAAGAATGAAAAAAATACCAGTACTAACAGGTTTCCATTGTTTTATATGTTCTGGTTCAGCTCCAGAACAATAAGAATTGAAACATTTCTGTTTTTGTTATGTTGTACAAGCTGGTTCTAAGCCCTGATTTAGAGTAAGCAGGTGAACATGTTTTTGGACTGCGGGATGAAGCTGGAGTATGCAGAGAACCTACAAATGCAGGTGGAAAACATGCAAAGTCCTCTGAGAAAAGCACCATCCAGCCAGGGAACTGAACCTGGAATCTTCCTGCTTCCACTATGGACAGATGAATTTCTTTAAGTCTTTAAAGTGACAAACACACATGGTTAGGTTCATAACGAGGGACAGATTCATTTCTTTGAAATCATTTTAAGTGACAAGCATTGATCTGTACATCAGACATTAACAGCAGTCGTTTCTCCTCAGAGTGCATAGACAATTTCCAACACCTCACACACATTCTCCATCATAAAAACATGAAATCACAGAAACAGAGATAAAAACTGATCAACATTTAAATACAGGTTTTCTTTGTAGAGCTGCAAACTTTTTCACAGAGGCACTGTGACGAAAGACAATCAATGATAGAGCAGGGCAAGCTTCCAACACCACATTCAGAGTTCAGAGGGAGAGCATCATCACTGAACCTTAATCACCTTTAACCCTTTAGTCTGACTCTGAAGAGGAAGGATACTAACTGAGCTCTTATGAGTGCATTTACTCTTCTCCTCTCACTCTTATTCTCAATGGGAAACTTCAGCAGAAGGTCGAATGACTGCATGGAGACCAGTATTTGGTCCACGCTGAGACCCTAAATGCAGCCTTCAACATGCTCAGTTTGTTTAGCTTTATTTTCTGAACCTACAGTCTTCATATCTGCTTCATGAACATTAATGAGAGTAGACAGCTGAAATGAACCCAGACAATAATCTTACAATAGAGGTTTGATCACTTCACAGGATGTGCATGAGTACACTAAATAAAGCTCAAACTGACAGTCTGTATTTATTTCTTTCCCAAAGTTCATACAGTCTGCTGCATGAAGCCTCACAGTGAATTATGCCGGCATGAAAGGTCAGTATGAAAAACAGACAGAGGAAAGTACAATTTCACCGCCAGGACCCTTCAGAGAAATCAGTGAGAGTAAGAGCGATGATGCTGTTTGAAAGGAATATTAGTCACCATAACTATAATCAGCTAGCTGTGTTAAATACTCCGTTTTGATTGGTCCAAACCATAGACTGTATAATCAACGGATGCCGTGACAGCTGGCTTCAACTGGGGTCTCCACAAAAACTGCTCACCCTGGTGGCTGGCTGCAGTATATGTCAACCCGTTAACGCGTTGAAGTGCAAATTGAGTCAATGAAATGTACACACAGCAGTTTATGTTTCGCCACTTTTTTTTTTTTTTTTTTAATATTTTTGGGGAAACTGAGCTCCCTTTACAGTCTCAGAGCAATTATAACTGCTTGGTTCAGAGCTGCTGTTGCGCAGGCTCAATGCCTCCGACTGTAGCTAACAGCATGGCTAACAGTCATAGCTTCGTAAACACACCACAGACAGAAGAAAAAAAAAAAAAGTCCTGCCAGCACCTGCAGCATAGCGTGAGAGAAACTCAAGAGTTGTACACCTGACTTCCTGCAGGAAAACGAAATATGCTGCTAATGATGTATTATTATGTATGTGTAACCATATCATAGCAGGTCAGGATGATTTCCCACTCGCCGTCATCAGTAACACTCAAAGTCACGTGCATTGGGCGCGCTGTGATTGGCTGGCCATAATCCATAACCGCATCTACTATCCGCCCAGAAACATTCCCAGCCAATTAAAACAACAACAGGCGAGGGAGGAGGGTCTAAAGAGGTGAAGAAAACAGAGACACTGACAGAGGCCCAGGGGTGACGATTGAGGCGAAACAGGAGCGGTACAATCCGTGACCAGGAGCTATAATTTCATGATTTTAAGTGAACCTTGTCACAGAGAGAACAGAGTGAACATCAAAGAAGACATAGAGCACTAATACAGCAGGTTTTGGTTTGCGCTAAGATGCCACGCTAAAATGTGGAAAAAGAGAACGCATCTGCTGGCGTTTGGTCACCTGAGACCAAAAAGTCTTAACGCCTGCAAGGTTTTCTACCAGGTTTTAAATAGAAAGCTCAAATTTCACCCAGATGTAGATGGCAATGTGTAGAAGTGATGTGGTGGATGTTTTATGTCTGGCATCAAGCATCTCAAAGTTAATGATGATTAATAAATGGTCATCAAAAATGAGGAGGAAAAAAAGTGTTTCATCTTCATTTATCCTGATGTGGACTTTAGCCACATATAAAAACATGACATTTTCTGAAACTAGAGACTTAAATCTTTCAAATGAGGTGTCACTGATGAATTTTGACATAATAGTTCTACAGTTAAAAACAAAGCATGGTAAATAGGCCAGAATGGGTGACTTACTTTTACCTGAGTAGATTCTTAGTTAGATATCTGAATTTTTACACCACTGCCTATACTGGGCAGATGGGCCGGGCCTGGCCAGACTTTGGGCATGCCTGTATTAGATGTTGAAAACTGGGTTATGATTTTTTTCCAGAAAAATTATTCTGGATGTTTTAAGATGAATGACAGCTGCCATTTGTGTTCAGTTTCTATCGGGGATATAAGATACTCAGGGAAAGAGAGCCAAGAAGAGAAAAGACTTCAGAAAGATTTTTTTTTTCTGCTTTTTTGTTATCCGGTTTTACCCAAATTCTCTACCGTGCATACTCCAGCTGTACAATTGCGGCTCCTGTGATGGAGTTCTTTTGGCTTCAAAACTGTACAACGGTAAAAGGTGGAGCCATGGTGTTCATTCTGTATACAGTCTATGGTCCAAACCCGTAATTACAGAATAAGCTAAACCAAAAACCTATTTACAGGTCATTTTAGAGCTGTCTGTGGTCAAGTTCTGTTGATGCTGTGTTTACTGCGTTGCAGCTGCCATGCACACACAGTAACCTCCCTGTTGCTGTTTTTCTTTATGGTAGGCTCACAGACGGTGTTAAAGAGAGTCCAGAGAACCTGCCTGTAAGACGTTGCTGAAAACACTCTAACAGTGTTTGAAGACAGGAAAACTCAACTCTGGGTTAAAAAGAATACACTCTGCCTCATGTTAAGCTACTCTTTTAAAATATCAACCATCTTATACAATAGTCTTTAAAACCAGTGCTCACAGACCTCAAGGTGAAACCAGTTCAGCTGATCTTTACCGGGCCTTATGACTTAAATACCTTCAGCTAAACAAACTGAGCTGTTGGGAATCAAATGGATGTGTCTAAACTCTGAAAAAGAGCTGCTAGCTCATATGCATGCTGCTGGCTTAGCATCACTCAGGCCTGAAACAGGTCTGACATCAGATCTTTTGAGATGTTCCCTCTAAACAGTGCTCAGTTTGTTGGTTTTAGACACGTCCTGCTGCAAGTGCAGGTGCTCAAAGGTACAATCAAAAAAGAAAAAGACTAATTAAGGTTAACAAACAGAGAACAAACTAAAAACAGGAGTTGTACAGGTCATCCTTTCTTAATCCGTCCCCTCCTCTTTTTCTCCCTCTCCCTCTCTCTCTGCCTCCATCTCTACGCTCTGCAGCAGGTTGTGCTTCTCCTCCTCTGGCAGCAGAGCGTCAGCGTTTGTGTTGAAGATGTGCCTTAAAAAGAATACTCAGTGTGTCAGAGCCAGTTATCATATGTTAACTTGTATACTGCTGTAAAGCTCCTGAAACCTACTCACTTGTGTTCACATGTTGGAAAGAACATGTCCAGGATCTTAACGATGACAGCTGATCCCACCACGCCGATCACCACCACCCACATGACCAAGAAGAAGAGCGGCAGTGATTCCGAGCAAAAACGCCGCAGACGCTCCCTCAGCTGCTCCACCAAGCGACACATGGCCTGAGGGGGGGACAGTGGTTTGAGTTCTACCTGCTGCAGGCAACGCCATAAACCTGCTGAGTGTTCTCCATCTCAACCTGTTCCATGGTGGGTCATTGTGTGAGATACACAATAATATTTGGGTCTAAAATTGATAATTTACATTTCCATTATTATCATTTAAAATGGTGTGGAGTGGTCAGATTCGTTTTATACAACTCCATTTCCAATAAAGCTGGGCTGTAGAGTGAAACATAATTAAATACACAATACAATGGTTTGATGATCCTTTTTTAACTTATATTTGATTGATACACTACAAGGACACTATATTTATTTTTTAAACTGATAAACTTTATTGTTTGTTTGTTTTTTCTTTTTTGCAAATATTCATTCATTTTGAATTTGATGCCTGCAACACATTCCTAAAAAGCTGGGACAGGGGCAATAAAAGACTGGGAAAGTTGGGGAATGCTGTAAAAACAGCTAGCTGGATCATTCCACAGGTGAACAGGCTCATTGGAACTGGGGAGTGTCATGATAGAGTCTAGAAGGAGCATCTCTAAAAGGCTCAGTCCTTCACAAGCAAAGATGGGGCCAGGTTCACCACTTTGTCAACAGCTACGAATAATGTTTCTCAACATACAATTGCCACAACAACATGATGGATTTCATCATCTGCAGTCCATAATATCATCACAAGATTCAGAGAATCCAGATAAATCTCTGCATGTAAGCATAAAGGCGGTTGTGACTTACGGACACTGGGAACTGGGAGGGTCCGTCGTGACGTAATTTTTGGGCGATTTGACATATTTCTAGAATACCGCACCCGAGTCCTTGTGAAGTCTTTTTTTTTAACAGTCAATTGTGTAAAGTAGTGATGTAGATGTTCACTGTCAAGTTTGAGATGGTACGTTCCTGTTTCAGTCTGTAGTTGTTGTCTGTAGTGTGGATCCTGAGGTTCAATCAGGAATCTGCACTTTCTGATTTCAGTTACTGCCTCGCAGAACACCAGAGGTAAACAGGTCTGCTTTGTGTCATCAGAGACAGGCAAAACACACTCCTCACCATTACTCTTTGGGTGCTTGATTTCTGATTAAAGGACAACGGAAGATCCAGTTGAAAAACAACTCAGACTATAGCTTGGTTCTCAGAAATGAGTACCAAAGTGTCAATATCCTGAATCAAGTTTACGACAGGTGTCAAGGATGCAGAAAGAATCATCTATCTTGTGTAAGCCTAAATCCTGCAAATGGACTCGTGTCACCAAAAGGTCATCTCTGTGGGCGCCAAGGAGTCTCTCTGTTAACGAACAAACAAAGAAGTGGNTGTAGTGTGGATCCTGAGGTTCAATCAGGAATCTGCACTTTCTGATTTCAGTTACTGCCTCGCAGAACACCAGAGGTAAACAGGTCTGCTTTGTGTCATCAGAGACAGGCAAAACACACTCCTCACCATTACTCTTTGGGTGCTTGATTTCTGATTAAAGGACAACGGAAGATCCAGTTGAAAAACAACTCAGACTATAGCTTGGTTCTCAGAAATGAGTACCAAAGTGTCAATATCCTGAATCAAGTTTACGACAGGTGTCAAGGATGCAGAAAGAATCGTCTATCTTGTGTAAGCCTAAATCCTGCAAATGGACTCGTGTCACCAAAAGGTCATCTCTGTGGGCGCCAAGGAGTCTCTCTGTTAACGAACAAACAAAGAAGTGGTTGTAACGACACCCTGATAAGTGTTTTCTAGGGTGTTTCTTATCTTCGAGCCCTAAAAGTTACGACCTCCTGGAGGACCCTTTTGGCCCCTCTCTGAGTGGGAAACGACTGTGATGAGACACCTCTGGCATCCAAGACATTTGGTTGGACTGTTTCAAGGCACCCCCATCTCATTGTGTGTGTAATATGATTGAAAAATGTCTTCAAATGCACAGATATTTTAATACATGTAAACCTGTACTCACCTACCATAATGTCTTTCATGGATAATGTGTTTGGGCCACAATATCATGTGTAATAAAGATTTTCTTTTAAAGGAGATGTAATAACTGTGCTTAGGTTCCCATAAAATTACGCTTTGTTTGGGCTTATTCAAGAGCAGTGGACCTGGAGAGTAAAAGTATGGTAAAATCATGTATGTGTAATTAAAGTGGTGAAAGTTAAACTTAATTAAAGATTTCTGGCTGGCAAGATGAAGGAACCGCCTTTGTAGGTGGTGTTACGTGAATTGGGTGTTGGGAGGTCAATAAAAACCAGAGCTCCCCAAGACACTCTCTCTCTTGCACTTTCGTCCATCCGAAACTCTGGTCTGTCAACGTCTCCACAGCAACGTCACTGACGGAGCCGCACCCTTCTCCTGCTGTTTCCCGCGGAGATTCAAAGACTCTCTCTGTGTGCTGGGTGCAGATGCAACACGGCTCTCTTCCTCTCTCTTCCTTCCTGAACTCTGATCTGGTGACATCGCTACGGCCACTCTGACGAGTGAACCACGCCCTGCTACTTCGCAAAGTTTCAAGGACTCTGTCTCTTGCTCTTCGTTGGAGGCCTGCCTCGCTTCCAGCTGCAGAACAGAGTTTCACTCCTTGCTGGATCTCCATCCTCGCTTCAGACGACTTCACCGGCTCTCCCCCTTTTCATCAGCGTGACGGGAGAAGCCACATCCAATCTGCAGGCACCGCGACCGGAGCGAAGCAACTGCTCCACTCCGACTGGCTGCGCCGGACCACGTGGGCCTTCACGCACGCAGACATCGCCTGGCAACGAGGACGCCGTGCCACGTGGGCCTGCACCAACCTACACGTCGCCTAGCAACGGGGACGCCGAGCCACGCCGAGGACGCCGAGCCACGCTGAGCCACGCCGAGCCACGCTGAGCCACGCTGAGCCACGCCGAGCCACGCTGAGCCACGCCGAGCCACTCCGAGCCTCGCCGACCCGCTAGAGCCTTCATCGATCCGTTCATCCGTTCCAGCTCTCAACGTCATCCGTTCCAGCTCTCAACGTCTCGAACCTCTCTTCACCTCCCACAACACCTGCCTCTTCACGCCAATCCTCTACCTCAGTAAGACACTTTGCTTGTCCTTGTATTTCAGAGTCGATGCCAGAAATTGGGGTTTTTATAAAGGTTTAACTTTAGTTGGTCCCTGCTCTGATCATTGTCTGACTTTCCATTTTATCTGTGTTCCGGTTTTTGTCACAATCAGAAACTCATTCTTGTTCCTGTTTCATATATTCTCTGTCTTTTTATATTCCCATATATATATTCATATATTCATTTAAATAGTAGTGGTAAAGTATAAGATAAAACATACAAAGTGGATAATCAATCATTTATTTAAGTGGAATTTTCTGGCAGCAACAAACACAATACACACACACCAAACTTTTAATTCCCGGATACAATGGCTCAGGTTCTAGAGTATATGCACATCGTTGCTTTCAGATTAAAAGACTCCAATAAAATTAAAAGGGACAAAAATAATTTTAACCCACCACGGGGCTCCTTATAAATTTGATCGTATCACAATTCAAATTCATATTTTAAGACTTCAAATATTGAAGCAATAAATAATGCAAAACTTACGACCGTAAGATGATAATTGATTAATAAATAAGTAACCATTAAATTGTAGAATCTGGTTAAGTGCGATGTTATTTTGGTGCCCCGTGTGAGGCTCAATACAAGCTGCTTATTTTCAACCACATAACATAACTTCCTCCCTCTTTTGATCTTTTCGAGCCGCCGTGCTCCTTGCTGTGATTCTTTGTGTGTGAGCGTTGCTGTGGTTACCGTGGCAGTCAAAGTTGACTGGCGTCTAGTCATTCTGGCGACAAACTCTCGCGTCGCCGTAAACGAAATTAAGACTGTGACTTTAATTTCAATTTTGTAATTCACAGGGTCACCACTGACCTCAATTTAAAGACTCAACTAGCCTAGAAATAAAAGTGGAACACATTGAAGACCTCACGAACAGACAGACACGATGACTTTCAGGCTGATTTTGTCTTGCACGGAAGTGTTGATGTTAAAGAAATTTAGAAGTGCCCCTACGTGCCACGAATTTCTGGACGTGAGGTCGGTCACGGTGCCTCCTTGTTAAACATTAATACCGGTAAATAGTGTTTTAACGATCTGCTTTTACGCAGCTGGAGGGTTCTCAGCGCACGTTTAACACTGCGTCTGAAAGGAGCTCGTGTTTCCACCCTGAGAGGTGTGATTTTATTAAAGGCCTGAGAGCCGCTGCCCCACGCACCACGGATCTCTGGGCGTCTGGCAGCCGCTCGATCTCCGTGTTAAATCTCTAG
>RPOG01003443.1:8094-63336 GCA_008086565.1 Thalassoma bifasciatum
CACCACACCACACCGCACCACACCACACCACACCACACCACACCACACCACACCACACCACACCACACCGCACCGCACAGATTTTGTTTTTCAACCCCCTCAACACCTAAGCCATAAAATGCCTGTCTGGACTATTTTGATTATTTTGACCAAAAAATGGTCAAAAATGTCCTTAGAGTAAGTGCTTAGTGCCATTTTCTGTATTTTTTTGTTAGACTTTGAACTTTCAACATCTTCCCCATTCACTGCATGTTATATGAGAGTAAAAGATACATGTTAACAGATGCACAACAAAATTTACCAGTGGTTTTCCCTTATTTTGTAAAAGGCCTTTGACAGCATCACCAGAACCTCCAGCATCCCACAGCTTGTCCCTCTCTTTGCACAAACGCTACGTAAGGGTGTCTTCTCCTCAGCACAAGATAAAAAACTGTACTGTACAGTGTGTGACAAGCTGAATATCTGTCTCCTCTACTTTCAGTTTCAAACAAGGCATGACACATTTTTCTACAAAAGTTAGCTAAATCATGCTCACGCAGGCAGCCTACAGAGTCTTGAGACACTTTTCTNGTGTGGTGTGGTGTGGTGCGGTGTGGTGTGGTGCGGTGTGGTGCGGTGTGGTGTTGTGTGGTGTGGTGTGGTGCGGTGTGGTGCGGTGCGGTGCGGTGCGGTGTGGTGCAGAGCGTTTTGTAAACCAGCTCTGTCTGACGGGAGCTTTAAGGAGGATTAGACTCCCAACTTTGTTCAGCCGATAATACAAGCTGGGGGTTAGGAAAGCTTTTGTTTACCGTGAACTTTGACCCCACAGGATGGTCCTGACCTACATTACTGCCTGCTCTGTGCCTCCCTACGTTTCAGACTGAGTGTGAGCAGGCTGCTTTATGACTAACTTTTTACCTGGAAGACTGGTATCTTCATGTCCTGAACATTTCTCTCTGTTCTGACACACTTTCATCACATCGCTCAGATTACTGGCAGTAAACGCGGACAGATAAGAAACGTCTTCACTGATGCACCGTTTTCTATCGTACAGGGAAAAACAAAGGGTTACGTAACAGCCTCCTCAGGATCCAGCTCAGCACCTCCTGACAGTCAACACCTAGTATTTATAACTACCTCTCTTCTCTCTGAACCTCCTCCCCCTCTCAGGGGTCAACAGGGTCCTGAAGACCATGACCTCACTCCCACCGTGCAGTCACATGATCTGTGAGAATACCACAGCTCATCCCACTGACGGACAGCATGAAGCAGCAACTTTCCCCATTACATCCACCTCTATATTCAGCTGTTCATCAGTCCATCTGTGCATTCATTTATCTATCTACCGTAAAATACCAAATGATAGCCGGGGCTTTTATTTGTTTGAATCACTGCAGAGACCAGGTATTTATATGGACCGAGGCAGCTAATTGAGACAGGTGTTTAATTCCTTTTCTCAAAAAAATCTTGTTCAGCAAAACAAGGAAAAATATGGTTAATTCAATCAAATTATTCATTTACACCATGAAACGGTTGAGCCAACCAGCACGAGTAGCAAACTTCTCCTCTGTGCTGTCACTCATGGGGGCATAGATATCGTAACACTCTCATGACGTGCCCGCTTGTTTAACTGCAGCTTCTCACTAGTCTTCTTCCTACCTCCACCACTCAGCCTGGTCCTTTTACTGTTTTCTTCAGAGACGCTGATGTTCAGTTTTATCACTCACTTTCTTGGGTCGACAGAGAAGTGAGAACAAATAAGTCAGTGATGAGTCTTCAATGATGTTCAAACCCAACAGCACAATACCACACTGAATGAACACAAAATACCACCCCAAAATACACCTCTTTGATTCCTAAATAAACTAAAATTAATTTCCAAATGAAAAAGAATTTATCAGAAAAGACAGTTCAGTTTAAAGAGCCTTTTAAATTAAATCAAAGTGTGTCNGTGCGGTGTTGTGCGGTGTGGTGTGGTGTGGTGCGGTGTTGTGCGGTGTGGTGTTGTGTGGTGCGGTGTTGTGCGGTGCGGTGCGGTGCGGTGTGGTGCGGTGTGGTGTGGTGCGGTGCGGTGCGGTGCGGTGTTGTGTGGTGTGGTGTGGTGCGGTGTGGTGTTGTGTGGTGCGGTGTTGTGCGGTGTGGTGCGGTGCGGTGTGGTGCGGTGTGGTGCAGAGCGTTTTGTAAACCAGCTCTGTCTGACGGGAGCTTTAAGGAGGATTAGACTCCCAACTTTGTTCAGCCGATAATACAAGCTGGGGGTTAGGAAAGCTTTTGTTTACCGTGAACTTTGACCCCACAGGATGGTCCTGACCTACATTACTGCCTGCTCTGTGCCTCCCTACGTTTCAGACTGAGTGTGAGCAGGCTGCTTTATGACTAACTTTTTACCTGGAAGACTGGTATCTTCATGTCCTGAACATTTCTCTCTGTTCTGACACACTTTCATCACATCGCTCAGATTACTGGCAGTAAACGCGGACAGATAAGAAACGTCTTCTCTGATGCACCGTTTTCTATCGTACAGGGAAAAACAAAGGGTTACATAACAGCCTCCTCAGGATCCAGCTCAGCACCTCCTGACAGTCAACACCTAGTATTTATAACTACCTCTCTTCTCTCTGAACCTCCTCCCCCTCTCAGGGGTCAACAGGGTCCTGAAGACCATGACCTCACTCCCACCGTGCAGTCACATGATCTGTGAGAATACCACAGCTCATCCCACTGACGGACAGCATGAAGCAGCAACTTTCCCCATTACATCCACCTCTATATTCAGCTGTTCATCAGTCCATCTGTGCATTCATTTATCCATCTACCGTAAAATACCAAATGATAGCCGGGGCTTTTATTTGTTTGAATCACTGCAGAGACCAGGTATTTATATGGACCGAGGCAGCTAATTGAGACAGGTGTTTAATTCCTTTTCTCAAAAAAATCTTGTTCAGCAAAACAAGGAAAAATATGGTTTATTCAATCAAATTATTCATTTACACCATGAAACGGTTGAGCCAACCAGCACGAGTAGCAAACTTCTCCTCTGTGCTGTCACTCATGGGGGCATAGATATTGTAACACTCTCATGACGGGCCCGCTTGTTTAACTGCAGCTTCTCACTAGTCTTCTTCCTACCTCCACCACTCAGCCTGGTCCTTTTACTGTTTTCTTCAGAGACGCTGATGTTCAGTTTTATCACTCACTTTCTTGGGTCGACAGAGAAGTGAGAACAAATAAGTCAGTGATGAGTCTTCAATGATGTTCAAACCCAACAGCACAATACCACACTGAATGAACACAAAATACCACCCCAAAATACACCTCTTTGATTCCTAAATAAACTAAAATTAATTTCCAAATGAAAAAGAATTTATCAGAAAAGACAGTTCAGTTTAAAGAGCCTTTTAAATTAAATCAAAGTGTGTCCACACAGAAGCGATCTGTCTGTCAGGAGAGTCTTAATGCAGAATCAGTTCATTAATCCACAGGGAACCAAAAAAGAAAAACTGTTCAAAAATAATGATTGATCAACAAAAAATCTCTGGTATAACAGGCACAAAAAACAGTACATAGGAAGTGATCTGACCGGAACCAGGGAAGAGTTAATGTCGGGATGTGACTGACATTAGTTGTCTTTTTTTTTTAAAAGCATGTGCAAAAAGGGGAAAACATGAAGCTGAGCTGCAGTGGCAACCTCTTCTTCTTCTTCAAATTTTTAAGTGAATTACACCCACTGTTTTTTAGGAACGGGCAATTGTTTGTAAATATCTGAAGTCCAGTTAAGTCCTGGACCCAGGTTGAGGCTGACTACAGAATTATGGACAAGTTGTCGTCTCTGATGAACTTTTTTAATTAATTAGTTCATTTCTACTCAGGCTGTCACTCAGTGGCAGCTTGTTGCAGCAGTGTTGCATTGCTGCTGTGACTGTGAATTTCCCCTCGTGGGACGAACAAAGCATATCTTATCTTAAAATTCACTGCTACACCCTTCAGTTAATTGGGACTTGGCGATTTAAGGGAACCCAGCTGCTATTTGGTAGTTTACAGAGTCATCCCATCACTTCTTCATCCCCCCCCCCCGCCTGACCATCCTCTTGTTGTCTCTGTATGGATGTGCAGCAGATCAGACTCCTTGATGGTGAAAAGTTTCAGCTCTTCCATCCTCTGTCACATGTGTTGGTCTCTAACTGACGGGTTGGCCATGTGAACTGAGGCCGCTCTGACTCATCTTTAATGCCACACGACCGATAACATCAGGCTGACTTAGAGCTCTATGGCACGTCAGACCACAAGCCACATGATGCGGCAGAGAAGCAGGAAGCCAGGCCGCTGGAGGTGTGTGTCCACAGCACGTATGTATGATCTGTGAGCTCACTCCTACGTGTTGAGCTGGCACTCCACCAGAACACCCCTATAATCCTGCAGCTAGTGCCCAACCTAACACCTGACACCAGGTTCATCTGGCTCTAAGCAGATTGAGGAACCAGTAGCAACAATAAGCTTATCTTCCCGTTTAGATGGAGGATAAAATAGATGTAGAGTTAGAGAGGTTGGAACTTTGAGACCACCATGAGCTGGTGTTTGTTCATTATCACCTCTGTTTGACCACCTCCTCCACTCTGAACCTCAGCTCACCTTGTGTTGTGTGGAGTCCTGCTCCTGGTCCTGCTTCGGGCCGTCCGCCGCCGTGTCCCCGGCAGACTGAGCTGAGCCAGAGGAGCTCGGCTCTGAACAATACACATGTTGTCTGGGGTACCTGAAACACACACAAGAAGACATTCAGCTCAATTTATTAAGACACACAGCCTGACGTCCTTCACAGCAGAACAAACAGAACAGAAAAGGAAAACTGCAGATCAAATTAGGTTTAAAAAAAGATCAGAGAAGAATCTGTGGGGAAGAAAACTCAATTTTGACTCTGGCTGAGGAGACAAAAGAACTTCTCAAGTACTTCAGTGGTCTCACTTTTACATAAAATGAAAGATTCTGTAAAGAATAGAGGAGACAAGGAGCTTTCAAAATGAAACAAGGAGGTGACAGAGCAGTATTCTCAAAGGTAGAGCTTTATGATTTGCATTTTCTTTTCTGTTGGTAACAGTTTTTCAGCTGGCTTTCTTGACCTATCAAGTGGCAGCCCCTTGTTTGAAAATATGATCCCTACGCAAAAGAGCTAAAAGGTGCAGTTCCTTAAGTGGCCACTTGAGGCTGGCTGCAGAAACACAATAAACCACATACACACCAACTCAAACAGCTGATCTTTACAGCAGAAATAAATATGTTTATAACCCAGTACAAAATAATGTCTCCCATCTGAATCACTAATTTCACTGTCAGCACACACTGTATGGGGGATGTTTTTCTTTTTGATGTAATTTTCTAACTCTGCAGTTTGGAGGGTATTAAGATCATGAGCTCGCCCAATCAGAGGCACAGCTCAGCTCACTGACAAGTAGCTGTTACTGTGGGGACTCAAAGTCTGTTCCAGTTCCAATGTGGATGTGCCAGTCAATTTGCTTCTGAACTCAGTTTCAGAAACAGACAGATGATCTCACAGAGACTACAGGGCCCTGTACATGACAGCAGTTTCAAGGTGACACACAAAGGTGTTGTTGCGTTTCAGGCTCTCCTTTACACAGAAACGTTGTTGAGGCCAGAAACTTTCGAAAACAGTCTCCAAAGTGGAGTTTTTCTGAAACACTGTCTCACAGGTACAATGTAAACATCAAGCCAGAGTTTTCAGTGGAAATTGATGTCACGCTGCACATTTGGCTTTTGTTTCTGTGTAAATGCAGATTCTTTCCACTGAGTTCATTACATTTCGGAACGTTGTAGTGTAAATGAGGCCTTCAACCATTTATAATCCAGCTATGGTCCTTCCTCAGCATTTTGGGTAACCCAGTAAAAAGAAGTTACTACACTGTTACTGTCATTACAGCAGTCCTCGGAGTAAACTTGAAGCATCTTTCTGTGATAAATGAACAAGTCAGACTTCAGGTCAGGGATGTTGATAAGACGAAGAAAGTTTTATAACCTGAGGTCAGAATTAAATTGAATCAATCTGAAACGGTCAGCTTCATCTGCTTTCCAAAACCTCTGAGCATGTCCTGTAGCTTTCCTCCTTCTGCCTTAGCTCCCTCTCATTATTTCTCCCTCATATACTCTCAAAGGATCAAACCCCTCACAAGTTTCACCTCTGAGACACACAATGACAGCTTGCAGTGTTTCGGGGGTTGTGGGTAATGAACACATGTACAACTGAGTATTATCAGCATAAAACAGTAATTCTAGACCCTGCATCATAACACACTGAGGGTCTGAAGCAAAGGTATCAGACTGATTGGCTGTTGGACACACTGAGTGTTTGAGGCGTAACATACACAAAGCCACACAAAGACACAGAGTCACACAAAGGAGTCATTCAGGCGTCTGACAGCAGCAGAAGGTGAATAATCAGGAGTAAATAACCAGCTAAAAGTTCACTCTTGTTTTTGAGTTGCTCCAGGAGAACTACATTCTTCGAATCAGTCCTCAACCCCCCCTGTTCTTTCTTAACTTCAACACTTACAGGTTTTCCAAGTTAATCTCATGTCAACACCACTGACCTGTATCTGCACCTGTTTCCATAGATTTGCATATGTAGCACAAGTGCTCCAGTTCTGTCAATCATATATGTTTAAAGTGCTTTAAAGGGTAGAGGCTTAAAAAAACAAACGGACTTTCTACAATACAGAGCTCCTGTCACTGTACAGGTCTTTGAAGAAGAAAGAAAGCTGACTTCACATGCAGGTACAACGCTGAGAACACATGGAGGGCCCAGCAGAGAGAGGGACATGGTCCTCCGTCACAGACCTTATCAGCAGCACTGAGGTGAAGCCTGAGGTGAACGGAGAGGAGTCTGTCTCAACACGTTCTTTCCATGACTCACCACCACACTGAGTCAACACTTCTACAAACCTTTACATGTGAAGGGCTGACTTGTCACAGTAATCAAGTTCAACTGGAGCAATCTACCATCAAACAAGAGCGCTCACAGTCTTAGATAACAGAAAATGTCCCATCGGACACACCAGAAACCTCTGTGTAGGACTTTATTTTTCCACCTGATCTTAATCTTGAGAACACAACACCATCACTGCTGAGGCTGGGCGCAGTGAGGCAGACGTTTTCAATTTCTTCAAAGATCCTGAGGGTTATGGAACAAAAAAAAGTTAGGTGGTCGACCCAAAAACATTTAACCAGCACTGAGCCTGAGGATCTGATTGGCTGTTTGTGAAGACACGGGACAATTCTTAACCCCAATTAAGGTCATTACTGGAGTCGACTGCAGCCCAATAACCATCAGACGGCGTCTGAGAGAGAAGAACTTTAAGAACAAAAACTTCTTCAAAGACCTCGTCTCCTTCCACTAAATTGCCTGTTTGGACCTTGATGGTCCTGATGGCGTCAAACATTACTGTCATGACAAGGAGATTACACTGAGATGTTTTCTAGGTGGCACAGTGGAGGGGGGGGGCATCATGATCTGCTTTTTCCTTCAGTGGAACAAAAGAGCTGACAGTTGTTCAGGGGCGTGAAACAGCGGCTGGCTCTGTGGCAGTGTTGCTGGGAGCGTCCTTCATGACTGAGGGCCCTGCTCTGTGTGTTAATGACTGAGTTTTCAACAGAGCAACAGTTCACAATGGTCACAATGGTCACCTGACAAAGGACTCCTTCTTCTTCTTCTTCCAGAGGAATAATCTCACTCTTTTGGACCATCATGCCTGTTCCCCTGATCTAAATCACATTGAGAACATTATGGGATGGATGGAGAGGGAAGTTTACAAAAATGGACGTCAGTTCCAGACAGTGTATGCCAAACATGGAGCATCTCCACCACTTGGATCAATGTTCCTGCAATCCTCCTGGAAACACTCACATCAGACATGAACAAACTGATGTTTGAAGTGATCAACAAGAACAGTGGAGCTCCTCATTACTGAGTCTTTTTTTCAAACTTCTGTTTCCATTTTAGGGTTTTTCAGGCTTTTTTTGGCTGTGCTCTTAACTTTTTGATCAGCTGATGAACAGACTATTTCACTTTCATTGTTTCCATCAAATTGCTGACTCAACTTTTTTGTTTTACCTCCATTTCTTTCTCTTTCTTTGCATTTTGAAACTATGCTTTGAACCTTCCTAAGGTCCAACACTTCAAAATGTGAATTTGCACAATTTTTCAGCTGGTCCTACAATTTTGACAAAGAGTATATGTTTTAGGAACTACTGACATACTTTGAAAGTTCCTTGGTCACATGGTCACAGCCATGTTTGCCCTCCACATGATCCTGAGACACATGATGTAATATAACTATAAACATCAATCCATCAGTTAGTCTATGTGGTGCCACATTACAAGTGTTATCAAATATTAGAGGGATCCACAGGTCCTGACAAGAGGCTGAGGTAAAAGATTTGAATAACTCATCATCAGTTCACTACCTCAGGGCGTCACTATCATCAAGGACAGAGAAGCAAAGACAGGGTGTAGTTTCAGGCATCGAGTGATTGGAAAACTGAAGCAGTCAAATATCAGACACATGGACATGTCATCTCAGCGCACTGTCAGCCCAGCTGTCCACACACACACACACACACACACACACACACAATCATCTGTGATTGTCAGTGTCCAATCACTGAGGGATCTGCTCCATCTGTGCCCTGTCCACCAACGTTTGATGGACAGGATGATGAAATGAAAGACGACAGGAACATGAAGCTGAGATCTGCCGAGGTGCTGCTCCAGCTCAGCGGGTGGTTCAAAAAAACTGCACTTGCCCCACTTATCCACTTGAGACTGTCTCATCAGGTACCATTTAGTGCAATGAAGCAGCAGAAGTAAACATTTTAGAAAGGTAGATTTTATCAGCATGTTGGTAGAAAAGACCATTTCTTTGAGTGAAAGCTGAATTTTGAATAAGAAAACTCCGTGATAAACTGTTTTATTATCACCAAACATCCTCAAGCTGCAGCCCTGTTTGAAAACCTGGACTACAGCAGTTCGACTGTAGAGGAGCAAGAGTGAGTGTGAGATCAGGATAAACATCAGTGATGGATGGATCAAGAATCCTCTGACCTGTGTCCTTCCAGCCAGCTGACTACGTGACATTTGTCCTTGTTGTTTTGCATCAGTGCAGTTGATGAAAAGTGCACATGATCGTATAAGTATTAACACCTCCTCTTATACGCGCCCTCCTAAAGGCCTGAGACAGCGGCAGACTCAGAAACCTGAGAGCCCAGCATGAGGTAAAGATTCTTCAGGGTGAACATGAACCACAGGCTAACATAGGCTCCAGGCTAATCTTAGCTTTCCATAGCTTCAAACTATGTTGTATGATGTTTCAGATGTCTCCTCCTTCCTGTCCTCACTAAGACGTGCATGTATGGACAGATGAGACCTCCACCATACATTAAACTTCTGACACACTTAAGTCAAATGTAGGTCAGTGATCAGAAATAAAACTGCTCTCTGCACCTCTGTCACAACAGGCTGTTCTGACTGGACAACATTTAAATAATGATTTGGTTTATAATCATTTGAATTCGTGTTATCACATCATTATCACATGCAGACAAGAGAGGGAAAAGAATCAGTAGAGGATTCAAGCTAAAAGGGGACAATTCAGTCATTTTTAACACCTCCCTTCCTGTTTCACTCCGACTCAAACAGCTCCACCACTCTGAATTTATAAACCAGGTTAAAGTCTGCTAAGAATACTGAGTTTCTAAATCCTGAGTTCATGTGTGTTTATATTTAAATGTCCTTAACTATTGCAGAAAAATCACTAAATAACAGTTTTTGGCAGATTTTAACATTGAGATTCATATAAGCTGTTGTAATATTCCATAGAGCAGGTCATCTGAACAGCTCATTTGTACATGGCAATGGTCTTAGCGTGCGTTACCTGTGCAGAGGTGTTAAATGGTGCAGTTCCTCAAGTGTCCACTTGTCTGCAGCAACACCAGAAACCACATACACACCTGTTCAGAAAGCTCATCTTTGCAGCAGAAATAAAGATGTGTACAGCCTGGTTCAGAACATGATTTGAGTATGAATAGATCACTTCTGTGTAAATGTCTCCAGTCTAGCTCCACTAACAATCACATCACATTCAATCATTGTAGAATCATGCTGTAATCAGGGCTGCACCGCTTAGGCCACATAATCAACCAAGCCAACTTTAAAACTTTGTCAATGCATGAATGAAAGATTGACACATTGTAGTATTGTTTTCGTCATTGTTAAAATCCAATAGTGTTTGATAAAAACTCATCTTTACCCTGTTATTTACAGAAACTGAAAAAAAAGGTTTACGTGGATGAAAGAGGATGCTTGAAAAAGACGAGCCAGGGCTTCAGAAGTTTGGGAAACATACAGGAGTTGTTGAAACACGTTGGGTGCAAACCGTGTGTCAAACTCTTCTTCCGTGGCAGCGCTGCAGCAATGCACTCACACCTGAATTGGCATGTGCATGCTTAAGCAAGCAAGGTAAAACTAAGATCCAAATTATTAGGCCAAATACTTGTGATCAATCAATGAACTAAATACATATTTATAGATTAGTCAACAAGATAACCATTAGTTACAGCCTGAGTTATAATGAGATACATAGTTTCCATAAGGTGATTTTTTCCCCAGCACTATCTAGAGGGCACAGTTATCAGCTGTAAAATCTGTTAAGATGATATTCTGATAAACGGTGAAGCTTAAAACTTCAGACAGACCTCAGCAGTTCTGAGTTGTTTACAGGAAACCCTCACTGAGCTCCTGACTGCTCCTCAGTCTCACATGGTCTGTCTAGTTTGCAGACTCTGCTGAATGATGGTGATAAAATCATGATCTCTTTTTTCCTGAATGCCTAATGAAAGGGGTCACGGTTGTTTTAAACCAAATCTAACATTTTATTTGATGCTGACTTTTAAATTATACTCAATCAGCTCTCAATGTTATATTCCACTTTAAGTACTTAGTGTTTTGAATGAGCTGCTCCTAGAATATGTTTGTGATTGTCTCTTCTGAAAGGATGTTTGAGGCTCTGATCGGTGACCTCCTGTGTTAACACAGTGTAAGATAAACAGGGGACAAACATCCTCAGAGCAGCTCTCAGTGGACACATCATCACACAGTCAACAGTCCTGTTGAACTTCCTGATTATTTATGGAAATCTAACATCCGCCACCTGACTCACTGAACTAATGTTTGTTTGCAGCCTGCCAGCTCACAGAGAGCGGTTCAGATCATCCACATTCAAATACAGACCATAAAACACTCTGGTGAACCAGGCTGAGCCTAGAGAGGGAAAATTGATATATGATTTCAAACCATGTTTAAAGGTCTGAATAGACTGACGTCCACAGTGGGGGACTTTCAGTATTTTCAGAGTCATTAGTGTTACCTAAATCCAGAAGGATTTCTTTCAGCAGCTTAATACTTGACTAACAATGTGGGCGACACATGGCTCTGTCAACAGGACTCAGAAAGCATGATGAGAGTTTCATCCAGGTTTGTAGGTCACAACTACAATGATGAGGAGGAAAAACTGTAGAGTGATGGACTAGAGCTGAGTACTGATAAGGTTTTATTGATGACAATTCTTCTTATCTATTGGATTCTTGAACAATTCCCTTATAAACTCCTGGGAATTTTTTACAAAAAGTAGCTTTATAGGTTTTCTGTCAATTACATTTTATTGAGTTTATAGTAAATAAATTCAGAATTGGTCAATGGATTAAGATATCTCTAGACATAATTAAATAAAAATAAGTAAAATCTCACGTCAGGTGACATCGATGTATTGTTATGTTGTTTGTTACTGACTGAAGTAGACCACCTAGCAATACTTTGAGTTTTTTTTGGAACCTTGAGCTTGCCGTAGTTATGCTGCAGTCAGCCATGAGCCTGCACTTTCTGTTTGGAAAAGATTTACCCGTTAGTATTTTGTCATATCTGAGTTATAAGTATTGTCCATAAAAAAGTTATTGTGATGTTTCTGTGATGGAAGTTGAAATTCTCTTTTAAAACCAACCAACAGCAAGCATCAAATCAATTTCCTTTATACATTAGCATCAAACTAGTGCTGTTTCCTAGATTGTTTTTGTTACATTAGGGGTGTAGTGTGTTTTACAGTTTTTTAAGTAAAACTTCAAGTAAAAAATCCTGAATCAGAGTTTTCTTGGAAAACTTTTATCTAGTTGCTAGGCTAAGCTAGCAGATGAAAAAGAGGAGAACCTGAATTAAGAGCTGAACAACTTCAGAGGATGTTGCATTGAGTAGCTGCAGGCTAAATCCTTAACCAGCCCCAGTGGTTTCAAAAACACCACAGGAGAAACTAAATGTTGCAGCATCAAACTGAAAGAAACTTTAAAACCTCACACTGAGCTGTTCAGGAGCACATATGGCCCTCACTGAGATATGAACGGGAATGCTACCCCTCCCCCCAGACCCCATCCTCCTCTGCGCCTACTCTACTCCTGCTCTCCGCCTGCTCTCCCTGAAAGAAAGACCTGAGTGTTGACATTCCTCTGAAGAGGAAAAAAAAGAAAAGCTGGAGCGAGACCGGGCCGATCTGAGGAGAGTTCTGTGACCTACTTCTTCATTCAGATTGTGACGTAACAGTGGGAGGGGGAGCTTCAGACCCACAAACGCAGAGAAATAAAGGAATGGGCTGAGAGGAGGAGAGCTCAGCGTGCCATGGGCTCTTTCTTCAGAGCAGGAGTGGGTCAATGCTAAGCTAATGAAGGAAGAGCCTGAGGCCAGACTAATGAGTCAGCAGCCTCAAAACACACTTCCTCTCTCTCTCTCTCTCTCTCTCTCTCTCCCTTGTTCCACTTCAGAGACATCCACCAGGGAGTTAAAGGAAGAAGTGTGTCTGTTACTGACAGATAAGCGTCTGTAACACTCAGATCAATGATGTGATCAGCTTTAGTGGCGGCTGTTACAGAAACATGATGGAGCTGAGAATGGCTGTGATGGAGGGACACAGTTTATAGCAGCAGAGGTTAGAGCCCCTCATACATACACACAGACACTGTCCTGATATAAACCGTTCCCTGCAGGCTAACCAAGCCAAATCCCAGGGCCCAGCTATTTCCTGTTGGCTTTAGGTCCATTCAGAACCAGGAGACGGGTTTAAATCATCTGGACTGGACTGAAGCGACTGAGTGAGCAGACACAGAGAGAAAGCTGCAGAGACAACAGTCTGATCCTCCTGCAGGGCACACCAACTGTGCTGGGATCTGTTTCAGGATGGTTTCCTACAGTCCTCGCTGTCATCTCCCCCTGCTCTGACATCCACCCCCTGACTGTTTGCTTATCCCCAACAAACACAGCACCACACCGAGGCTTTGACCCAGCCCGGCTCGGTCCAGAGCAGATTAGCTGCTGTCTCTCCTGCTCTATCACCCTCTCCCTCTCCCTCTCTCTCTCTCTCTCTCTCTCTCTCTCTCTCTCTGTCCTGGCCTAAATCTGGGGCCAGCTGCTGCTAACCATATTATCTCACACACTCAGCCTTTAACTAACACACAGCCTGAGATGAGCTTTAAGGCCCCACTTCTCTTGTGTCCATTAAAAGGAAAATTCACACTCTCACAAAGGAAGAAATAAAGCTTCCCAAAACAGGGTAATGTAAAATACCAGGCACTAGCCGAGGTGTTCATTTGTTTGAATCACTGCGCAGACCAGGCGTTTATTTGGGACCAGACGTTTAATTCCTTTCTCACAAAAATATTGCTCAGCGAAAAAAGGCAGAATATGGTAAATTCAATCACATCATTTATTTAAACCATGAAACAGTTGAGCCAACCAGCACTAGTAGCAAACTTCTCCTCTGTGCTGTCACTCATCCCCCATGATGACACTCTCGGGACACTCTCTATGACCCATTCCCACATGTTTAACTCCAGCTCCTCACTAGTCTTCTTCCTACCTCCACCACTCAGCCTGGTCCTTTTACTGTCCTCCTCAGAGAAACACTGATGTTTAGTCTTATATTTTTGCCAATCTCTTACTCTCTTGGGATATAGAGAAGTGTCAAGCCACTGCTTTGTTAAGTTCAGACTTTTTAATTGCTCTACCACACAAGGAGGAAATCTTTCAGGGAAATCAGAAGTTTAGAAACGCTCAGGATAAACAAGGAAATCCCAATCCAGTTTCTGACTCTGCACAAATCAGATGAAACAAGCAAACAAATAAGTCAGTGACAGGTCTTGAATGATGTTTAAACCTGATGACACAAAACCAAACAGAATGAACACAAAATATCACCCCAAAATGCACCTCTATGGTTCCTAAATAAACTAAAAATCCTATCTAAATGAAATAGAAGTTATCAGAAATGATACTTTGGTTTAAAGAGTCTTTTAAATTCAATCAAAGTTTGTCAGCAAAGGAGCGATCTGTCTGCCACAAGAGTCTTTAAGCATCAATCAGTCCATTAATCCACAGGGAACCAAAAAGGAAAAACTGTTCAAAAAAGAATGATTTCAGGGAGAGTCAGGGTGTATTCAACTGAACAGAGTGAAGCAGGAAACTTTAAAAATATTACAATATATATCACAGGAAACAAAAATATTGCATTATCATTTTTTCCCCAATAATGTGCAGCCTTACACAGAGGGTCTTCAAATCATCTTATTTTACCAGGTCTTCCTGGATCCTGTAGTGTTCATCATTCCTGAGATTTTTCAAAAAGCTTCAGATCATGAGAAGTGCTGTAAGCCTCAAAGTAAGCCAGTGATCACACTGAATAAAAAGTCTTATCTTCCCAAAAGGAGCTTGAGAGGCTGCAGGCTGAGTATTTATATCTTTGTTCTCAGTTTCAGGATGTCAAAAAATCTACACCAGGTGACAATGAAATTAGAAAAGATGAAGTTTACTGAAGGTATACTAAAGTGACGAGTTACTTATGTCCATGATGATCATGTGTGTGTTAACAGAGGAGTGTGTCCATCCTGAGGCAGATAGGAGTCTTGTGATGTTTGTCTTTAATGGTCACATTATTTCTTGACATGCAGAGAGAAGATGGGTTCATGACGGGGGGAGACTAATGAAGAGCTGTACGACCATGTGAAGAGTTCATCCAAGATCTCCTTCAACTGAGCTGCCAGCTCACCAGCAGCAGGATCACATGCTCACAGGGAGCAGACACACACACACACACACACACACAGGCAATAAAAGGCTAAATAAATGCAGCCGTTTCTTCACAGTCTCCCAGAATAAACTTTGCAGGCCGACAGAATCTGCTCATTCTACAAACACACAGAGTTGGTCAGTGGAGGATGGGGAATAAAAAAGGAAGGCACATGGGCAGAGGTGGATTATGGGGCAGGGAGATGTGCCAGGGATCGCTGCCGAGAAGTAGGCCAGGCAGACAAAAACATGGCGTCAGTGTTCGGATGAAAAAAGGGGGCGTGGCTGTCATCCTGAGAGGCTGCAGCGTGTTCGCATGTTGAGGAGAGAATGTGTGTTCCAGTTTCCCTCCACATCAGGAACATCACAGCACAGCAGTGTGTCCTAAAAGCAGCTGATCCTCTATAATCCTCTTCACTGGTACATCGCAGGACATATATGAGCTGAACTGGGAACAGTCTTTACACACACACACACACACACCTCTGAAGAGGACACTACCTGCATCGTAGAACACAGGCAGGGTTCAGCTCAGACACTTCAATGTTGCGATTGCTTTGGAGAAGTTTCTTTCTGTCTCCACAGATTAGCTAAACACCTAATTCCAGTTTTCCGCTCCAACCTCTGGAGTATTTTTAAAGTCAGGCTGAACACTGACTCTGTGCTGTCTGCTCCTGAGGCCAAACATGATTTCCAGGCTCTTCATTTTGCATTAAATCCCAATATTTCTTATCCATGCTTGATAAATGCCAGATTAAAACAGTTAAGTTCAGATCTTTGGTCCTTCATTGCACACAGAATAACCTTCTTCAGTTTATCTCACCACTTTATGTTTTCCACTTGGACTGGTCAAAAACTCAACTTGACAGTATAATCTTTTAAAGGAGCAGTTTATAATACCTGACCAGATAACAATGCACCTAATGCATCCTAGCAAGGCAACTATTAGCATTTCTTTTTATATACCCACTACAAACAGGATGGTTTGCAAATTGAAAAGTGTTACTAAGTTCTAAAAAGTTTAAGACCAGAGGAACCCTCATTTATTTAGCCTGACATCCTCAGCTTCACAGAGCTTAAACCAGAAAAGCTTTGACATTAGCCTTTTATAACTGTTCAAAATGATACATATAGCCCACACTAGCTTTTCTTATGATTTGAAATTGATTATAATAGCGATGGGTGAGTACTGATGCAAGGTATCAGTAACATTATTGCTTCAATGATAGTAGTACTGGTCTTATTTCAATGTACTGACTGATCCTTCAGGCAAAAAAATCTCATAATTTACCCACAGATAAGCAGCTCAAAGGTTAACAGTTTGTTCTAACTTTGTGCTTTAAGGTTGTACCTTTGAGTAAAACTCAGGGAGAGTAAACAGTTAAACTGTTTTACTTTGCACTTCACTTTCTTTAAAAAATAATGAAACTCTAAGAGTTGTTAGTTTTATACTGCACTTTTGTTCATTTATAATGAAGAAATTATGAACTCACAGAGAATTTTTCCTTTTAATTAATTTATTGCATAACCTCAGAGAGAGTTGTTTGTGTTTTTATTTTACATTTTTGTTCATTTCTTACTAGCGGTGGACCGATGACCATTTTCTAGCCAATCACTGAACATTAATCTTTGAAAAAGCAAAGGCACCTGCAGAAACAGATATTTGCTGATACAAGTTTTTTTATAACTGAAAGCACACACCAATGTACCAATCCTGTCTGATCCCCCCTAATTAAGGAAATCAATGGGTTCTTTTTGTATTTCTTTCACTTTTGTTAATTTATTCCATAAAATAAACTCAGAGAGAATTGGTATAAGTGGGAACTCAAAAGGTTATACATGTACTGGTATCAGTCTGACAAAAAGTGGTATCAAACATCACAAAACTCTGTTGACTAAAGGTCACACTTTGAGTTCTAGTTGAGTTTTCTGCAGTTAAGAGCAGCTGATTGTGATGTAAACTGAAAAATCTCCACACACAGCAGGGATCCTTGGTTTAAGAGACACTCCAAATAAAAAAATACTGGATGTTCCTGTTTCCATGCTGCAGCTGCTGCATTTCTGCTCCATCACTCTTTCACATGCAGTGTTAAAAGGAGGAGGTGATCAGAGGTTGACTGGTGGGCTCATTTCCACTAAGTGCTCTTATGTTTTCTGCTGACTCGCTGTTTTGGAGGAATGGAGGCGTATCCTGTTTACCTCATCCTCTACACAGAATTACCACTCGGGCTGCTACTGGCACCAGGATCTGGGTCTGGGTTATGTCAGAGGAGGAAATCTGTCCTAACTGACCCAAAACTCTCAGATTGAGCCCCTTTGGCTCCAAACTCAGCTTAGGAGCAAAAGCATCTTACGCTCCCAATCTTCCCCAGAATGTAGGGGAGCTGCAGATCTGTCCTGAGGTTTAAGCAGGTCAAGAGGTGAAAATACTTCACAGAATAAATTTAAGGGGCAGTTTTCAAAGTTTCACCTTTGTTTGACCAGAATTCAAGTGCTTTTCCAGAAACACTGGGCAGAATATAAAAGAAATACACAGAAGAACTGATGATGGAACAAACTTGCAGCTGCAGGTCAGTCACAAGCCTTAGTCAAATCAATATGATCGCTCAGGTTAGAGACTTTACCAAGGAGATTATGTGATCCAGTTATGACGGGTGCACACACATCAAGCACTTAATCTGCAAATAAAACATTTAGACAGGCTTCAAGTTGTTCATATCCTTTATTTCTGTGCAAAGCCTCACACTAATCTGATCGAACTCAAGGTCAGCTTCTATTAAACCCCGCATGGTTTTTGTAGATTCTGTTTGCTCCTCTCCTGACGACAGAGGCTGACACACAGGAGGTTATCTGGGATGAAGTTCGTGAACAGACACACCTTCATGTAAAATGTGAGCTAACAGGCCTTCAGTCCACAAAGCATTTAGGAGAACCAAGATGAGAGCCAAACCTCGGCTCAAAAATAGATCTGTCTTCAAACCAGTCACGCAATGAGTCTGAAATAATTGTTTTCATTAAGATACTGCCTTAGATAGAGTCTAAGAAAAGAGATCAGGGCCCCACGTGCTCACAACTGTCAGTCACAACCTCAGCACCAGGGGGACAAAAGATGGAGAGACACAGTGATAGTCTTTTTAGAAGATATTTAAGAGCTGCCACTGAGCTGAAACATGGAGTCACACAGTGTAATGTCTGAGGATGAAGAGGAGAAGAAGAGTGTGTGGGTGCAGTCATGATTGGCCCTTTTGCGGCATGTCAAATGACTTATTCATTTTGGGACCATGCTGTACTCAGTAAAACCTGAATAACAGCTGACATTAAGCTGTCAGGTGGAGCTCAGGTGCACTCTTTAATATCTGTTCATCTATCAGCTGAGATAAAGCATATGTGTGTATAGGTTTGTGTGCAGCAGCAGAACCAACAAAGATGCTTGGGAACATCAACGGTTGGGACAGTGAGGCTGGAAGACGCAGTCATGTGACATAATGTTATTTGATAGGGAAAGCTACTTAGCTATTCTGGACTAGCATAGAGGGAGGGGGGGATACAACAATACATGTGCATTCTTTGACAGCATGTATGCATGGGTGCGTACAGCAGAGGCAGAAAGAGGCACCAAACCTTCACCTCAGGACACGGTGTGCTAACATATGCTGCAGGGTGGTCAAACATTAACACCTAATGTATACACGCACAGCCAGGACACACACACACACACACACACACACACACACACACACACACACAAATACCACATACCAACATGGAGCAATCACACTCCAACGCTGGCATCTGCATATTCAGCAGATCTGAAACAATGAGTCTGATGTTTGTTTCCAATCCAACCATCATCATCATTTACTTTTTAACCCTGCCTATGGAATGAAGTCTGATGGTTTAAGGAGAGCTGATTGGATGGGCTCAGGTTGTCTCTCTATGCAGGCTGAAGCCCTCATTAGCTTTAGTACACAATGTTCTCTAGGAGCTCTGTGTATGTATGGGTGTGTGTGTGTGTGTGTGTGTGCGCGTCAGCCATGGGCACGACATACCTTCTGTACATTGCTCTTATCGTGTAGTTTAAAGGGCATAAACCCAAACAGGGTCACGTTTTCTGCACACCAGACCACAGCTCCAACAAAGAGGAAGGGAGGAACAGACCCCCACATGCAGTCTAAGCATGACCGCTGCAAAAAGTAAAGAGCAGCAAAGCAGAGAGGGGGAGGGGACGGACGAGGAGGAGGAAAACTGTGCCTTCCTCTCAGGCTCTGAAAAACCTGATATAAGTGTAAGAACAGTCAAATACTGACATTATAACAGACATGTTCTGAGACTTGTTCTAACATCTGAAAATAAAAAACACAGCACCTCTGAAAGAAGCAATTAGAGACTCGGCTTCACAAAGAAAATAGTTTGGTCAAATATAAAAACCACTAAATAAAGTTCACACCACATGTTGTGTTGTCGATCAGTCAGCCCATCTATCATCAGTGGCCCTGTCTTTCCTTCAACACACACTTAAATACTACGTTAGTGTTCTGACGCAGGTCTTCACCTACACTAGCTCCACCCTCAGAGTCTTTTTTCACTCACAGTAAACACAAAGTATTTCCATTCAAACCACCGACAGCCTCAGGCTGCTGGCCTGCCTTCAACTCTCACAGCACGTCTACCTTTTCCAAGAAACTTCTCTCAGAGGCAACAGGATCCTGAAAACTGGTTCCTGCTCAGTCAAGAGTGAGAGCATGGAGTGATAAAACTTTCTGATAAAACACGCTGGGATCTGTTGATTTGTTGGTCTGTTATGAAATATTACCACAGTGATGTGATGCAACCTCTGTTTTATAAACTGTAATTACAGCGGCATGGTGTTGGTTGAGTTCAGAAAGTGTCCACATTGTGTGAAATTTGAGAGATTCAATGTGTCAAAGAATGACAAAAAAAAAAACAGATTAACCATCTTCAAACAAAAGGATTGTAGCTGTCCAAATGGACGCCCAAATGTTTGTCTATATATTTGTTTCTTTTAGGTCTCATTACGAGATTTGATGGTTCACAGAGGAGGGGGAGGCTTCTGCTTATATTTCTACCCCCTGCCGAGAACACCTAATATAACGATGAAGCTAAGGCCCTGTTTACATGACAACATTCTCAAGAAAACGCAAAATACACATTGAAAAATGCGCTGTAGTTGGTGACATGAAGGTAAGGGCCATTTACAAAACAACGGCTAAGAGGCAGGAGTGGAGGTGAGCTGATCATTTGACATATATTGAATGTTTCGTCACTGACTGCAGAAGTAGTGCTACAAATGCACATTGTGTTGACAGGCAGTCAGCAGATTCAGTAGTACAAGCACAGCACAGTGGTACGCCATTTTAACTATTGTTGTTGTCCGGTTCACACATGGCAACTCAAGCTGCAACAATGAAAGTGAAATGCTCACGTGCAAAGACACGACATCATGTGGCATCAGTGTTTCCTCTGAAAACTCTGGCTTGCTGTTTACACGGCAACGGTGAAAAAGCGTGTCAGGAAAATCCACTCTGGTGATTTCCATTTCAAAAGTTTCTGTTTTCATCCGACTAAAACATTGTTTTTGTGTAAATGATGAAAGGCTAAAATGAGGCAATAACTTTGTGTTCAACCCTGAAACCATGGTTGCATACACGGACCCTAATGTGGTAAAAAAAAAAAAAAAACACGGGAATTGTGACAACAACTTATGTCTCCAAGTTTTTCAGCTCATGGACTCTTTCTCCAAAGTTTCCTGAAACGCATCTCTGTTCTGTGAATGCCTGATCCTGATGTCACCTCAACCTGCAGAAATCAGCCGTGTCCAAACCCACAGGGAACTACTGATCCAATCACACTGCACACAGTCAGATCATCATACACCTCCCATCACAGTCTCAGTGTGATTTGATGCAGTTTACAGGAATTCACCCCCTGCTGACCTGATAAAGCTCTTGTTGACTGGTTTCACTTCACCCTGCATCAGGTCAGGTGTAGGATCACTGTGACTACCTCACATGATGTACTGTGCAAAAAGGTGGTCTACTAACATCAGTTAAGACCAGAGTCAACTGTATTTTTATTGCACAAGCAGTCAAAAGAATGCAGTGTAGTGCTCAGTGTGCAGTCTGTTAGAATGCAGTGGTCTCTCTCATAGGTGACAGAAAGCAGTCTTATCTACTGTGCTTCTTTATGATGCTTCCATACAATTAACAACCTGCAAATCATTTAACAACTAAATCTGATTCAGATATGCAAACACGTTTTATGGTTTTATTTTCATTATTATACAGGTATTATGTAGCTAATGGAGAACTGTGAAGTAAATAAAAGCAAAGATAAGCTCATTCTTGACATTAAAAATTAAAAAAACATTGACAGTTACCTGTGACTGGGGGTCAGAGGTCTGGGCCTGGTTTGGGTCATCCTGTCACATATGGGTCAAAAGTTATGTTTGCTCTTATAGATAACCATGTGGCTTTTCCTTTCTGGGCTTAAACATAAACAGGGGCCACAAACATAAAGCCCTGCTTTCACCAATGGATCAGCGTAGTTTGGTACAGGTCGGATCAGTAAAGTCTGATCCTGTTTACATTTTCCACAGCCTACAGTGCCCTTCTTGGTAGGTGGGGTGTACGCTGGATGCAGATAGCTATGACAGCTGGGTAAATGTGTGACGGCCTAGCAGTGCAACACAGTGTACCACACTAATAAACCCAACGAAAAAGAACAAGGCAACACACTAAACAGAGAACAACGATGGTAGACATCCAGCAATTTGTGTTCTTTGTGATTGGCATGTGGCTCTTTATTACAGAGAAGGCTGCGAGCCACAAGGAGAAATACGGCCAAAATGACCACTGCACCTCTGAAGTGACAATTCTTTCTAACAATCAACGGACTACAGTGTTTCTAGCTCCACTTTTTTGTCTAGCACCACAGCTGAAGGGTACCAAAAAGTGGGATGGTATTGGTCAGTAATTTGGGAACCTGTCCTGGTTTTGGTCAAAGGAAACGCCACGAAATGCATGCCTCGGCATGACAAACCAAACTGAACAGCTTGGTGGAAACAGGACTCAACATACCTTCAGTTCAGAGTCACCACGACATGAGTTTTCTTCAGGGGACAGGGGATAAGCTGGAGTGTCCTTGGTGTTTGAGTACATATCTTCTAAACCATTGTGAGTGTTTAACCACAGGACTTTTTGGGTTTACAGCATCATTAGCATCTGTGCACAGATCAAGTGCTCTGCTGCTTGTTTTAGACAGTCTGACAGAAAAATATTATTAAGTACACAGCATGAAAACATTGTTTGATATCACCTACTGCTTCTGAGTCATGTTTCAAACATTACATGTACCATCATTTTACCCATTTCATCACAGCTTAACTAAGGATTAGGTTAGTTAGATAGTTCAGGAGAGGTTGTGTGATGGTTCAGTCTGGTAGAGTCTTTGTGATGAATATTAAAACTTTGACTGATGTTATTATTAGCTCTGCTTTCATATAAACTGTCTTGTAAAATCCAGAGACACTGAAGTCAGAGTAGTTGAGTCCAGGCTTTCATTGGATTTTAGATTCATTGCTGCAGAAGCAAAAACACACACAGGACATCTCAGTGTTTCTGAAACCTCTCCAGGTGCTGAGAACATGTCCAGCTAGAAGCACCGAATCTGTTTTCTGTGTGAATGTATATGTAAATTCTTTTAAGCACACAGGCTTCAAGATATAACTATCACTCTCCCCTAACCCACTCACTGAACTTTTCCTCTCTTTGATTTCTCATTAAGTCTGGGTAAGATCTGGATGTTTGCACATTCAGTTCACCATGAACATTTAGGGAAACTGTGTTCGAGAGACACCAGGCCCCTGGACACTGATGCATGTGGGCAACACAGCAATGTCCACTTATGCAACAGCCGCCCCAGAGAGGGGACTTTTACAACATGGGAGGACACAAAGTTCCTTTAATGAGGGGCCTCAGCTCCTCAGTTACCTTTCAGCAGGTTTCAGAGGACAAAGTCAGACAGAGGGAAAGTCCAACACAAAACTTTACTCATTCACAACTAGTCAATAACTGTTTCCTTGTGTGTGCTTTAAGAGGAACAACACTAATGTTTCAGGCTCTAAGTCCTGCTAACTCACGTGTAAGCTGTGAGGCTTTAATGTTTGTGCCGTCAAACACTCACAGAGGATTGCTCAACAGCTCCAGCAGTGAGTTGGGAAACCCTGACCCTGCACAGACGGCCCCTATAGACCATGACACCCTATAGATCCTTGAGGAAAGGAAACAGGTTGAACAAGCAGAGCCCTGTGCCGTTCCCTCACTGGACTCAAAGTTCAAAACACATGGCAACATCTACTGTGATGGAAACATCAACATTTAAAACACTCACCACAAACACAGTCACTTCAAATACAGTCTGCTCATAAAGCAGCACCAGGTGGACAGCTTCATACAACTTTACCACATTTACATATCTGCTGAGGCCAAAAGAGCACTGACCATTGGTTAAAATAATGACCAGGCCTTTTACCTTGGTGTTGAAGAAGGTGCTCCAATGTGAGCTGTATATAGGAGTTTGTCCTTCAATGTGGAGCACTTTATGTAAAGGTTAAGTCAAAGGATGATGAGTACACTGATGTGCAAATGAAGCATAAATTATCCTCATTTTACATCAGATTTTGTTTCTTAAAAAATGATTGACCCGAAACATTTTTAAAGCTCCCATGAGAAGTTCTGAGTGACACCATCATCAGAGTGACACTGAGGCCTTGAACACACGTAGCCTGATATTTCCAAACTTGTAAAAAAAAATACTTGTGTCTACACTTGCTCTTTTATGAAAAAAAACAAATTGTCCGCACAAGCAAGAAAATCCGTCGATGAGTGTGGCTCAAAGCAGGCCAGACTCATAGGTGAGAGTGAATGTAACACCGCATCTATGTGATGTCAGTTTGAGATCAAAAACTCTGTTTGCTGGTGTATACACAAACTATGCAACCAGAGTTTTCCAAAATCTTCGCTTTGGCTGGAGTTTTTAGAAAAGGTTGTTTTTAGTGATGTAAAACTGCTGTTTCCTGTGAATGACAGACCTCAACGTATAAAAATGTATGCCATTTCTCCAGAGATGGGTATCAAATTCCGTACTTTAATAGGTGCCAATGGAAATCCATCAGAAATACTGAGTTCTGATTCTCGTGAGACCAAACAGTACCAAATAAAGTACCAAGTTTCAGTATCAACACTAATCATTGTGAAAGTGAGGGGAGTGGAAGAGTGGATTATTTTTCAATGCCACAGGTAAAGCTGGGTTTTAAATTGTGCATTATTTAGAAAAAACACTGCATAGTTGTTGTTGATTTACTAAGTTGTAGTTAATCAATTAATTTAGTTATGGGTTAGTTACATGTTGAAGAAATTTGTGAAACAACTGCAATATTACTGTATAGACAGTTGAATGTTGTTTTGATATATTTGTTTACGTTTCTGTATTGAGAAATATAAATGTTAAATTGAATATTTTGAGATTTAATTATGCAACAAATTCATATTTTTTAACACAAACACACACAAAAGTACCTAAAATTGGTGCTGTTGGGCATTGGTAATGTATTGGTTCAAGTGTGAAAGGTACCCATCCCTGGGTTTCTCAGACACCTGGCTATGTGTGGACACGGCCTGAGACTTTTTCAACATCAGTAAAAAACTCCTCACTTTGACTTTCAGGGACATTTTTGTTTTTGCCCTCACTGTCAGGAAAATGAAAATCTTGCAGCTGTCGACAAAACAAGAGAATTTGAGGACGTCATCTCAGACTTTGGGAAACACTCACACATTTGCTGGTGACTAATGGTCCAATAGAGTAACAGATTAATCAGTGTGTCGTCAGCTGCAGCCCAGGTGTCTGCAGACTAATCTGAACGTCCAGATGGTCAGCTGGCTGCAGAGTCGTCTCCTGGACACTGCTAATCATGTTATATAATAACCATCTTTAAACAGCTGAGAACAAATGAGTTGGTGATACTGGATCAGAGAGACAGACTTCCATCAGGTGTGAGCATGTTTCACAGGAAAAAAGATGCTTGAGGGACATAAGTGCCAAGAGAAATGTTAAAAACACTGAGCAGATGTCTAAAATGAGGAGAGTGTCTACCTGTGGGTGGTGAACTATCACTGCAGTGGAAAGTGCATGCTCTCACACACGTGCACGCTGTCCCCTGAGATGCTGGTGTTAATAGTGAGCAGTGAGCTGAGCTGGCATACCAAACACACAGTGGGAGCCCTGTTGCACACTGCAGCACAGAAACCTGCACAGCTCCAGCAGTCTCAGTGAAATCCAGAGGACATTTAATAAACAGGAACACAGAGTCTGAACCGGAAGTCTAAGCATCGGCCCCGAGGGCAGCACACGGTTATTAAAACCCCACACAGCCCGGCTCCTCACACAGAGCCTCTCTCTGCTGCTAGGAAACCTCCGGATCACCGCGAGGACGGCCTTCTCTGTTTCTCTGCGCTCATTGGAACGTGTGAGAGTTAGCGCGGAGGAGTGAGAAGCCGACGGCAGCACGCTAAAAAGCGTCGGTAATGAAGCCCGTGCGTGTTGGTGCACGGTTGTTAGTTAGTTTGAAGGAAAGTGAAAATGTGCATCGAGAAAGTAAACACTTCAATCTGAGGCTGTGATCACAGCAAGCTGTTACCTGGGAGGGTTATTCAATGCAAATGCTGAAATAAAACCTGATACTCCCTTGGTCCTCTCCTGAATTTAAATGACGAGCCATGAATGTGTCCACACCTCAGTCTGTGCCCCCGGCCTGAGGGAGACAGAGCAGAACCCTGTTCCCTTTGTTTGCCTGCTATAGGCACAGAAAGGTACAACCTTATCTCAGCCTGCTCTTTAGGAATAATCTAATCTGAGAGAATATGATCATTCTACAGAAAAGCAAAGGTACAAGGGTCAAAAACACAAACACATCAATCACAGTCAGTGCTAACTTCTCTTTAACTAGTTGGTACATCATCTCTGAGCACAGACACGGTGTCAGGACTCCATCAGACTGTGCTCTGTTTGATTTATTGATGAGACACCTCATACTTCAAACATGAGTCGTAAAGATGCTTCAGATCTTACACAACTAAAAGACAGAAGGAAGACTGAGCATTGGTTTAGATTTTCAATGACAACTGAAGGAAGTATATGATAATCCTTTCATCCTTTCTGGCTCTGAACAGGTTAAACAGGTATTGAGATATCATTTCCTCCACATGAAATACTCTGCCAGTAAGACATTATTATTAAGAATCCTCCAGAAGGACAATTTATGTATTTATGACTCTGAGGGGTTGTTGTGGGTAAAAACATTCAGTCTCCCAAAGATCATACCTGAGAGAGAATCACCTGAGTAACCAGTGCTCCTGGGTAACCAGTCTTGATATTGGTGGCATGTTAGCCACTCACTTAATCCCATTTCACAAACCCTGCATATTATTACCTGCTCCGTGCCTCCCAGATTAAACAAACTTATTCCATTTGTGTTAATCTACTCACCTGTGTGTGTGAGAGTGCTGAGAGGCACACAACACTTTAGTGCACACGCCACGTGTTCGAAAAACCGGAACATCACACATGACTGATGGCGATACCTACTGTAAACTCAAGCTCCTCAGATCTCTGCCAAGTTATCAGATCAGAGAATATCACACATTACCTCCTGAATTCTAAATAACTATTCTTTACTCACTAAGTCACACTTAAGGAAAGAACATTTAAACAGTAACTTATGACTCATACAGCTACCTCATTGCTACAAATATTTCTTAAACATTAATATTGTCATGTAAAATAAAAGGTTTCCCTACAACACTACCTCATGTGGTCTTATGGTGGCGCTACAAACATTCATCCTGCACTATCCAGGAGCATATAGCGTAATATTGTCTTTCAGTTTATCCAATGTCTCATGATAACAGCCTTCTGATATTTTCTCTCCTATCAGGTTGACAGTGATGAATGCTGATAAGCTATTGTTCATCTTCTACAAGCCAACAATGTCAAATGGTTAAACTTAAATGCTGAGAAAGGCTAGTTTTTCATTAAACCACATTATGATGAAGTTAGTCTGTTTGGGTTAAAACCTTTTCCCCAGATGAAAGCAATCATTCGAGGGAAATAGTTGAAACTCTGCCAACAGAGGCTCAAATTTTGAGAGTATTTTAGTGATTTCAGAAGAGACTGTTTTAAAAATATGTCATAGTGACACGAAAAATTAGTGAAGGTCCGTTAAAGTTAGTGACAGGGAGAAAGAAACTGAGAAGTATGTCATCACAGATCCTGGAAAGAAACACACAAAGCTTGTCTAGGATTTCCTGATCCAACCAAACAATACAACACTGAAGAGTCTATGTGCTTTTCCAAACACTGTTTTAGATTTGTCACAAAGAGGGGAATTTTTACTGCTTTTCTTTTGTATAGACCAACAGAGATAAGGTAGAGCCACAACCAGAATATCTAGAATTAGTTATTTAAGAAGGTCTACAGAATCTTTTAAGCACTGTTTAGGATCTGTAAAACCTAAACTCTAGCTATAAAAATGCTTAAAATGTAAAGCCCGTTTTCTGTATGGACAAGGTCCTGATCTATAACCACAACAAGACTTATTATATATGATCCTCAACATCTTAAGAGGAGAAATACAGGGGGTCCATGAAGTCTTTCAACAATTCAAAGAACTCATTACAAAAGCAAATGAACACACAGATGTGTGGAAATTATTACAAAATGAGGAGAGGATATCCAAGTTTATTTTATCTAATTAAAAGAGCTAATTTTGCAGAAGGGTGAAAGGCTTGTCGTACATGATCGATGTTTTCCTCTGCTCTTCATCATCTACTCTTCCCTTCATCAAACACTCACCCTATCTGCAAAAACTCCTTGTGCCATCTATGAATTGACAGACTTGATCATGAATGTCTTCAATTCTTTATCCTGTAGTTTTGCCAAGTCTGCCTATCCAATTTAGTCTAAAGTGATTTGATAAACTGTGACACACATTTTGCCTTTTCTTAAGGAGTTGTCATTTTGGGGGGTTCCATTAACAGTATCTCTCATAGCAACAGGATACTTGAAATAACCTGAAAATAACAAATACAATGTGATTAAAAACCTTGGTAACTACTGAGTCTATACAACAAATCTGATAACGATAGCTCATCAATGGCCTTTGTAATATAGCTTTTAAATTTTTAAAAGACTTCAAGGACACCCTGTACTTTTCAAATATAGTTCAGGATTAGAAAAACCTTCATTCTCCTTGTGAAAATGCAAACATGCTCTAAGACCAGGCTCTGATCCATAAGCTGCAGTAGCTACACCTGAGATCTGATGTTCGTATTTTCACATATGGAATTAAGGTTCTATGGATGTGAAACAATGTTTAAAGCGTCTGTAGACCCTCTTAGGGAGGCTCAGTGTCGTGGTTCTGGATCAGAACTGGGACTGGAACCTTCCCAGTAACAGCCGGGAGAGACAGTCCCAATGAGATGCTAACTTCAGCGCGGACTGGACCATAAGGTTCTGAGATGACTTCATTGGTTCAGGTCGGTTAGCAGGCTAAACCACAAAACCCACAAAACCCACTTAGGCTCCCCCTGAACAGGTATGACATTCAGCGATAAGTGTTGTCCTTTAACAGACACTGTTGAAGTGAACATGTTATCAGACAGTGAAGTCAACGAGCTGCTAATGTGTAGATGATGTTAGCAGGTCCGTTCACTCAGAGCTGACGACATGATGCGGCTCAACACAGCGAGCACCAACGACAGGCTGACCCGGTACCAGTGGACCCGGTACCAGAGGACCCGGTACCAGAGGACCCGGTACCAGTGGGCCCGGTTCAGTGGTCCTACTGTCTAATGTGTTGCTGTGGGGGTGATGGGGGTGATGGGGGTGTGAGGCTGAGCTTACCAGCACAGGAGAGCTGCGATGAAGCACACCAACAAAACACGCAGCCTCTTCATTATCTTCCCGCGGGGACCAACATCCTCGCTCTGTGGGGTTATTTCTAACCTCTCACGGCTGCTCTGGACACGGACCACAGGCTCTCAGTGGGCTCGGGGCCTGCTGTGGGAACAAATGAACAAACAAGGTTCTCCTTTAAATAAAAGCTAAGCTTGAGGTGAGCTGCTTTTCATTGTGCGGAGCAGTTTGTCCGCCTCTTTTTCAGCTTTCTGATCCTCTGCTGCTGACGGGGAGCTGCCTGTCGGTAAGTTCAACCCCTGCTCTGACTCTGACCAATCAGATTAGACCCACAGGACTATTCAACCAATCGCAGGACACGTAGTAACAGCGTAGACCACAGATGCCCCGCCCCCCTCTCCTGTGGATGATCTGGTCGCCGTGGAGCAGGACGCGTCACCGTTTATTCGATAATTAGGTCTACTGAAATACGCAGTATTTACAAGGATTGAGCAACAATTCTCTGAACTGTTACAGGTTTACATTTAGAGAACAACCTACAGAGTAGCTTCGCTGTCTTTGGACGGACTGATAAATAAAGTGTGAGGTCTCAGCCTAAAAGAACACAGTGTACTTTTTCTACATCAGAAAACACATCATTAATTTAACATCTACGGTGGCCCTGAATGTTAAAAACAACAACGCCTCTACAAAAAGGAAAATATTTTATTTTACAACAAATGAGCATCCATCAACATCCATGTCCATGGATTAAAAAAAAATTATAGGATAGAAACCGCATCTTAATTCACAAAAATATTTCATGAGGGACAAAAACAATCCCTGAACACCATAGTATTCAATGAAATGCAAATCAACTATTAAAAAAAAAAAAAAAATAGGGAAAAAAACAATAGATGAAGGTCCCAAAACAGAGAAATATTTTTTTTTACTAGAAAAGTTTTTTGTTTGGGATTATTTTATTTCCCTTTTTTTTCATTTTGTGAAATATTTTTGTGTCATAAAACATGTTTAAAACCATTGCATTTTTAATATTATGAAATTGCCATGTTTAATATTTCACCTCTTGTGTTTCATAAAAACGTTTCCCTCAATTTATGGATTTATAGATTTTTTTGTAATTGCTTTTGTGTGAATCAATTTGTTTGTGTGCGCATGTTTTATTGAAGTTTTTTTTGACTGTGTAAAAAATGTATTTTTAAAACTCCTCATATGAAAATGAAAAATACTTTGTCTAGTCCAGAAGGGGGGATTTCAAAAAAGTATCTGCCAACTAAACTTAAGAAGTACTTAAATAAGCTCCTTGTTTCCCTGTCTCCTGTTGTTGTTGTCTTTCATTTTCACATTTACTCATTTAACCCCAATACACATGCAGCACAGCACTTATTGTTAAATTGGGAATTGAAAAATATTGGAAAACAAGACAGAAAAAGAAGTTCATGAAATATCTCATGTCACAAAATATTTTCAGTTTGTAGTTTTCTTCTGTCTTGAAATATTTTTTGTTTCTTGTGAATACTTCTGTCGTATATTTGAATTGTTTTTGGCTCACATTGAAATGTTTGACATGTCCCTTCAATGTTTGGAAATCCTCCATGGAAACCACTGATACAACTGAAACAAACAAAAAAAACAAACTGTTGGTTTAGTTTATGTACAAAACTATATCAAAATGGCATGTTATCACAATTTATAAAGAAAATATTTATATGACTTACATTGTCACAAAATTACAACTGATGAAATAAAAACTGCACACGTTTTTTGAACAGAGTCACATTAAATAAGCATATCCTGATATGCCACAATCACACCTCAAATAAACTTTTAAAAAAAGAAAAAACACAAGCTACTGGTTAAGTTTGTTTGAGAAAACCATATCCTAATTTCATTTTTTTTTACAGTAAGCCATTTCATGTTTTTGAGAAGTCTGCCTTTGAAATAGTAACATCCCATGGCATTTATTTTGAAGAGGTAAATCAGAAGTGAGTTGTGTCTAACGTGCTTCGACCATTGACTGTATTATTTTGACCATAGACTGAAATACAGTCCATGGCAGTGCTTCCCAACCTTTTCCAATTCAGGGCCCACTTTTAAGTCTCAAAACATTTTATGGTCCACCTCTGACCCGATTAATATGGCAGCCATATAAGGCATTCTCATTTTTTCTTTTTTTTTTAACAGTCTTTAAGGTTTGTCACATCTTGTGCTTGAAGGAAAAACTATATAAAATAATTACAAGAATATTATAACCTACTTAATATTATTCTTTCAAAGGTAATAAAGTTTTTAATTTAAGTTTTAAATATTCATTATATCTTTACTCATTTTTTATTACAATTTCCACCTGGCTCCAAAAGGAAATAATCTGTATACTATTTTGTAAATGATTTGGGGGCCCACTTGTTCTACCTTCGTGGCCCAAAGGGAGGTCATGGCCCACAGGTTGGGAATCACTGGTCTAAGGTATTGATGATTTGAAGTTTGGAATAAAAGTTAGACTGTCATAAGGAGATTCTCCCTGTGTTCTTATTTTACTTACCTCAAAAAGTATAGGCATTATTAATGACCCTCAGTTACATTACATTTTACCAGGTGAACTTGATTTAATAAAATAAAATTTAATTTGATAAAACAATTTCATTTTGATCAAATAAAGTGAAGACTGATGAAGTACATTTTTCTGGCTAGTGTGACTCATTAAATAAAGTCAAACTGTGGTTAAAATAGCACAATCACACCTTAAAGGTTCGAAGGGAATAACTTTCCTCATCTGTATTTGAGCTTGTGCTGTGCTGTGTGGTTGACTGTATTTGTAGTTTATGCTTACAACGCACGTGGTGCGATAGGACTACACTAACCAGAGTGCATTTCGGAATGCGCCCGTAAACCCTGCCTGGTTCCATCTTTTTATATTTTATATTAGTTGACGAATACGGCCGAAAAGTATGTTCTCATTTTTATTTGGAGCAGACTCTGGAGTTGACTCGACGGTCCGTGTTTTAAAAGTGTTGTGGTGTGATTATAGTCAGGCGGGGTCCTGTCGGTCTGACTCTGTGAACTAGTAGAGAAGTGAAGTTTGGGCGGAAACAGTCGCCAGAGTCGCCACTCGCCAGTGAATCAGACAGAAGGAGAAAAGCTCCGTTAGTGGAGCGAAGAGAGGAAGAAGAGTTGGGGCAGACAGAGCTCACTGCCCCCCCGCTGCTCCGTCACTGTCAGCCCGCTGTTTTCTGACTCCCAGGCACCATGGAGGTGTCCCGGCTCATCCTGCGTCTTCTGTCCGTGTTTGTGGCTCTGTTCTCGGACAGGTTGGTGGTGCTGGCCGGCTTCTCTCAGTCCTTGGACAGTGACTTCACTTTCACTCTGCCCCCCGGCCGGAGGGAGTGTTTCTACCAGACCATGAAGAGAGATGCCTCTCTGGAGATCGAATATCAGGTCAGATATAAGTGGAACAATACTGCATTGAATTATAACTTCAGGTCAGCACATTTACAGTGTCAGTCCCCCCCCCCTGAACTGTTGGGAAAGTCAACACTGACACCCACCGACATTGAAGTAACCTGTTGATTTTCTCTTAAATATCATGTTGGTCTCTATCTCTGTATTCTCATACAGAGCTCTGTGGTACATTGTGTAAGACAGTCAGCAGGTTTGGTGGCTCACACCTGGATTTTCATATTGTTGGGAACCTGTTCTGCAGGTAATGGTGCAGCTCAGAGCTGTGAATGAAGCTCTGACTTAGATTCACTGACGTGTCTACATGTGAAGCTATGACAGGGAGCTGTCAGTGATGGTGGGAGACTTCCTGAGAATGTTGTTCATCTGTTGTGGTGTCTACCATGAAGGACTGTTCAGGGTCAGCACTTCCAGTTCAGACCTTGGGAGGAAAAACATACATTCCTTGAATTCAGTTTGTAAACGGTGTTCTGTTGGGGAACTGAGCATTTATATAAATGTGTTAATGAATCTTGTTTTTCCTTCTCTGGGTTTGACCTCATCACCTGTGCACAGGTATTAGATGGTGCGGGTCTGGATGTAGACTTCACCATCTCCTCTCCATCTGGTCAAGTGCTGTTCAGCGACTACCGCAAGTCAGATGGAGTGCACACGTAAGTTACACACATGACTCAGAGGAAATAAGCCACCCTCATTTTTATCTCAGCCTTCACTGCTGGTTCTCCTCTCCAGGATTGAAACAGAGGACGGAGACTACATGTTCTGCTTCGACAACACGTTCAGCTCCGTCTCTGAGAAGCTCATCTTCTTTGAGCTGATCCTGGACAACGTGGACACAGATGAAGACCCCGATGACTGGAAGGAGTATGTTCAAGGGACAGACATGCTGGATATGAAGCTGGAGGACATCATGGTGAGCGTGTTTACACTCTGTTTGTTTGTGTGGTCCTGAGTTTCACTATGTTGGGGACAAAACTCAGAGTGTGTTTATTTGATTCTACCTGGCACTTTCAGACTTTGTCCCTGTGTAGTTATCTGCCCCTGTGACTGATGTCACTGTGCCACACACCCTCAACGTACAACACTAGGGTGCTGTCACCCTTCAGGCTGCTCACAAAAACAGCATGTAACCTGTCACATCAATCATTTTTACGCAGCACCGCAGGTTGTAGAGCTGAGCTGACGTGGTGTGAGAGCACAGGTTTTCCAGCTGGGAAGATTTGTTTTGCATGTAGTGTACAGCAGTGCACAGAGCCTGGTACCGTATGCATGGTCTGTTTTATGTATTTGGGATTCGATGGCTTTAATTTTGAGAGCACAGCTTGACAGAGACTGGAAATGTGGGGAGAGAAAGAAACGGAGGACATGCACCAAACTATGCTGGGACCTGGAGCTGATCCCGTGACTAGGATTGTAGGCTTTGCACACAGGGGGCTTCTGCTGTGCAAACTGAGCTGGACTGGTGCTCCAGATATGGTCTGCATGGTCCTGGTGATCACAGTTAAACAAACCAAACTGACAGTCCCAGACAGAAAAGTCCCAGAGGAGACAGAGGGTTTTTTTTTAGAAATTGATCACCTGACATTCCTTCCAAGAAGAACCAGAAGGGGGACTTCTGTAAAACTGGACACAGGCACAAAGAATTAGTCAGAAGCTCTCCAGCTGTTGTGAACTTTGGGTCAAATTTTCGGTACAGTTCTGAGTGTGGTGGCAGGTCAGCTTCAGGGGGCAGTTTGGGTCCGTAACCGTCCACAGGAGAACCAGGAGAACCCCCTGTACTGACACTTAAACTGAGCAGTGATCATGTGCACATGGAAAAACCCTGGTGCAGTCAAAGTCACAGGGAGAACAGCACAAGAATAGAGCTCGTCGTGAACTGTCACCTATTGGTCGGGGGCAGCCAATTGTTTCAGAGCAGACGCCTGCTCCACCTCTCACCAGGAGCTGACTTCATCTGTGTCAGGAGTCACACAGGCTCCATTTCAAAGACAGGAAATAAATATTCCAGCTGTGCAGGAAGAAACTCACCTGATGGTGCTGCTTTTTTTAGAAACTTCCCCATAAGACCAGGGAGCAGTCAGAGGCTTTGAGTCAGCCTGAGTGTGAGGGACATGAGAAGAAGAACACAGTACAAACCACCAGAGGCCTGAAGATGCAGTGTTACATACGTCAGTCATGATTTCTCATGACTACATCTTTGTTGTTTTCATGTTTCTAAGTGCTAAAAATTCAAAAAGACATGTAAACTGACCTCAAACAGCCCAACTATGGTGGCTCTGTAGGTCAACTACACCAACATTTAAAACATTTCAATGACTGTGAAAATATCTCAACAGCTGAAAAGGAGTGTTTCACAAAAGGAAAAATGTTCAGTGGAACACAAAGCTTTTCAGGAAATTACAAAAAAATTGACAAGTCTTTACAAAATATGAAACAAAATTGTGTATCTTTTGAAACTTTTTAGGCTCTATGATGTTTTCCTTAAAGGGACAGTGGGGACTCTCTAAGTGATCTCTTAATGAGATTATCAGCACCAATAGAGGTGATTTCCAAACGCTCATTTCTAGCACCCCGTTTGGGTCAAACAGGACTGAATTGATTTACTGCACATCTCTTTGAGTCTCTATGACAACACCTTGCCAGCTGACAAAGTTTAGCATTGAGAAGAGAGATGTGTGTTTTTCTCTGCTGAAATGATTTCTGTGTTTGTGCTAATGTTGATTCCTGTCCACATGCAGCAGTTATTCTGCAGTGATCTGTTCAAACCTGAGAGTCTATCAATAAAATGAAGAGCCAGGTTACGTTTGCTCTGCTTGGTGAGGTTGGAGTTGGTAGATGAGCACTGGTAGGACACAACCAGGATTCACTAACGTTACACGTTACTGACACACTCTCAGAGCACCGGGCTGTCTATAGACAAGCTAAATGTAGCCAACGACTAAACTACGCTACAAACATACAAAGTTTGCGTCTTGTCACGTTCCAAACAATATATAATCATATATCTGGTAAAAAGTTGTCTTAAGAAAAGAAGAGAAGTGTTAAAAAGAAGATCTGTTCTCCATTCATTTTTCCAAACAGAAAGTCCTCACAATCCCTTTAAGTGGAATGTTTTTTTTGTTGTTTTTTTGTTTTTTTGCATTTCATGACAAGTTTTGTTTCATGAAATGATTTTGGGTGTCAGTGATTTTCTCTTTGGCTTTTTTGTGTAATGAAGCTCAAGGGTCACAGTTAAATGAAAATTGCAGAAACTATTAAAAAACAGTCAGGAAAGTAAGTATAGGCTTTAGCACCAAAGGTTGTCTTGAAAAAAGAAAAGTAGAATTAAAAAGATCTGCTCTCCAAAACAAATGCATGCCTTGGCAAGTGTTGTGTCTTTACCACAGTGGGTGATAGTGCTTATGGGAAACGCAGTCTGTGCTCTGTATTGCAGAGAAACCCAAAGAATTCTGGGTAGTCCTCAATTGAATTGGGAATCACTTAAAGAAATATAAGATCTAAATTTACACAGGCCACTCTTTGCTTTTATGAATTAGACTCAACACCTGATGCTATGTGCACGTCTTATTTTTCATGATTGAAGTGTTGTTGTTTGTTAATGGCAGATTGATTGGGAACTTATTCCCCTCACCATAAAAGTAACTTCTTGAACAGTTTGTAACTGGTGCTTGGTCATCCTTGTATTGAGTTTTGACCAATCAGAATCACGTATGAAGCACAGTTTAGTGGCACAGTCATTCGTGTGCAGAGGTGTGTGAGTACAGCTGACTGTCATGATCCCAGCTTCAGTGTGACTCTGTGCCTCTGTCTTTCAGGACGCCATCAACAACGTCAAGGCCCGTTTAGGAAAGAGCGTACAGATCCAGACGGTGCTGCGGGCGTTCGAGGCCCGGGACAGAAACCTCCAGGAGAGTAACTTTGACCGGGTGAACTTCTGGTCGGTGGTGAACCTGGTTATCATGATGCTGGTGTCGGGGGTTCAGGTGTACCTGGTTCGCTCGCTGTTTGATGACAAGAGAAAAATCCGCACATAACAGCGCCAGACATGGAAGGACGGGGACTCACACATCTGTCAACAGGAACCTTTGGGACTGGTTTTTCTGCAGACTTTTAAACACACACTCACATACACACACTAACAGACACCTGGACATCCTTTAGAACAAACTCACCTTTATTGTTACTCTGATCTTCAGTGCACTGGAGTCAAAGGGACACTGGGAGTCTGGATCAAAAACTTAGAACAGTCTATTCTTCCTCTTTAAAGTCACTGTTTTTATCGTCTTCCTTGGCTGCTGTTACTCTTCCCAGACAGACACAAACACGTTTATGATGTGACTATTTTTCTTACTAAGACTCATGTTATGCTGCCAAAAAAGTCTGTTTTTTCCTGGACGTGGTTTTATTTGAGCTGCACTCGATGAAGAAGTGAAGGATTTATTTCTGCCAAACTGGAGCGGGATCAGTCTGTCGGGGTGTCTTCCTCCTCAAGTGTTCCTTTCTGTGTTACTGAGAAGCCTTATTAGTGTTGTGTCAGGCTCCTAGGCCTTTAAAAAGAGTCTTGTTGCCATCATAAGTTGTTCATAAAGATTTTAGACTAAAAGAAACTGATGCCAGAAACTAAAATGATTTAAAGACAACCAACAAGTTTGCCTGTCAGCGCACAGATTTTGTACCTTCATTTATTTCTCCACCAAAATTAAACCTGCTGTCTTTTCACTCGTCAGTGTTTTTAAAGATTCAAAAGGTTTGAAATGTGTTCAGAGCGTAGAAAAGATCAAATAAATACATAAAGCCTGTTACATGTGAAGTTAGGGTTTTCAAGACTCTGTGTAGGTGACACATGGCGGCATGTTGGGCCGAACAGAGCAATGGTTACGTTTGACAACCTGCTGCTGAGTTTCCATGTTTTGCTACAACAAAATTAGCAGAAACTATGCTAATCAAGCTGCCATGTTGACCAACTGTGTCAACATTAACCTAGATTCTGCTCAGCTAGCCAAACAGCTACAACATAAACTTAACTGCAGCTCAGTTAGCCAAACAGCTGCTACACTGAATTAGCTGCTGCTGCATTAACATACCTGCTGCTCAGTTATCCAAACTATTTCAATGTTTGCTTAGCTCCAATTACTTTGGCCTTGCTGCTAATCTGCTAGCCAACCTGCTGCTGACATAGCCAAGCAGCTATTTATTTCACAAGTAGCTTTCACATGTTCTCAGTAATGTTATTGTAAAACTAAGAGCTACAATGCTAGCCTTAGCTAGCTCCTATGCTAACTTTACCGCTGTTTCATTCATTTGGCTGTTACTTAGTTAGTGTAGCCAGGCTGATGCCATGTTAGCTTAGCTCCAGTCAGTTTTTCTTACAGTTAGCATGGCTTCAGTGTTAGCAGGCTTAGCTAGCCTTGAGGAGTAGACAGGTTCTGGTTTGGTTTTGATGTCAGGATCTGTGCTCTGGGTTCTGAACGGTTTAACCATTAACATTGCTGACGATGCTAACAGTGCTAAAGATGCTAAACACTACACTTTGGCTTGGGCCCTGAAGTTTAAGAATCTCCTTCCCTGCTCTCCTCTGCCATTGGCAGCTCCCCCTCACGTCTCACTCCTGCTGGCTGGAGGGTCAGAGGGTTGGACAGGTTTGAGTTTGGAGGGGTGGTGTCCTCTTACACCCACCTACTGTGTGAAAACGTCTCACTGCCCGTCCCTCTAGTGACAGGGTCTATTTCTATCCCCCTGACACCTGGAAGGTGGTTAGCACTGTGGGGTGTGAGCCTGAGCCCCTCTCTAACGCCCTGTTGGTGTTTCCTTCTTTATGACCATCACACTCAGCCTGATGTGTCCTCAGCTCTGCCTCTAAAGCCACAGAACAACATGTTATCATCATTTTCCCAGAAGATAATGTAAAGTCTGTTATTGTCCTGGTGTGTGAGTGAAGTCATTGCTTCAGACTTGGCAGCAGCTTCATGTCAAACATCTTTTATTACTCCTCAGCCCCACACACCACAGGGTTGGCTCCACGCTGCCATCTCCTTATCTCACCCTGGACTGTTGAGACACACAAAGTCTTGATGATAACATCTTTATCAGACAGTTTTTGTGTGTTTTGAGCCTGCAGTAACAAACAGGGTCTTGGGTTAAAGCCCTTTCTCCTCCTGATCTCACTGTGAGGCTCAGTATTAAGATGTTAAGAGTCTTGAAATGATGCTCTCGTTCTACAAAAACCAAGGTCTAAAGTATTCAAGTTTTTCCTCATAACCAAGAAGGAAACCGTTACTGAGTGTTTCTACTTCCCTGAAGCAGCAGAGAAAAGGTGACTCTATGAGCTATTTATCCGCCTTGTGTCCTGTAGTTTTAAATGTGTATGAATTAAAGAAACTCTTTCTGACGTCTGCTGTGTTCTTAATGAGATGATGAAGCCTGGGTGGATTTGTCACCTGGATGAATCTGTGCTCCTTCAGCGGCGAATCAGATGGGACTTCTTCCTGATGTGTAGCTGCACAGGCTGGATGATGAGACACTCCTCCAGCGCAGAAACTGAGGCACGGGGGATGCACAGCTGACGGGATGCAGCAGATCTGAGGAGCAGGACGGGATACGTTAGTCTCCATGTGTCCTCTCACTTGGGTTTACCAAATGCATTTTAATGCAATTTGATTAATTTCTGTTTATAATGTGCATGTTTCCTTAGCTTGACAGCCAGCAAAAGCATTCCTTTGTATTCTTCAGTGTATATATGAGTATGTAAGCAGGGAAAGATGGACTTACAGTTGCTGACATGAGGATCCAATGGAGCTGGAGATGTTTCTTCTGTCTGAGGAAGATCCTGTCTGCAGGTGAACACAAAGATATGTGTGAAACAGATGTGCCAACATTAACATCCTCTGGTGAATTTAGCAGAACACTTGGTTTTACGCCTTATTATGACACTATCCTACCCTTCTTTAAAACCCCAAATAAACCATCAATATGCCCTTATTTCTAAAGTTTTAGATAAAAGTTCAAGTCCAAGCATTTCTCCACTCACGCCAGAAAACACAACCAATAAATAAAACCATGATTAAAACTTTTCAGTCCATGATCTGTGAAATCCCTGGAGCCTTAAAATCTTGTTAGATAGTGTTAATAATGAAATGGATTATATAACACAATTGAAAAGAGATTGTTGAAGTTTTAGGACCATGTGCCTGAGAGCATCCATTACAGAAGGGGCAAAATCATCAGTGTGCACTTCAGGTGTATTTGTGTTAAAGTGCACCTGAGTGCTGGAGCTGGAGTAGACAGATTTATTCTTCTCAAAGCTCTCAGAGTACTGCTGTCTGGGCTGCAGGGCGCTGCAGAAACACAGAAAATGAATATTATTCACAGCAGCTCAAAGCATCAGCATCACTGGAGCACCAGGAACAGAACAGCTCTGTTACCTGTTCGCAGGTACGTGAAGAGGTGGGTTTGGTGGTTTCAAGGAGGGTCCACAGATGTTCAGCACAGACAACTGTTAAAGACAGGTAAACATTCAGTTACCAGTTCAATATTTAAAGGTTAAGACACATTTCATACTTTAAAATACACTGCTTGGCCAAAAAAAAGATGCCACCTTGATTTAACTAAGCAAATAGGTGCAAGCCTCCAATTGGATAATTACTACATGGGTGATTATCTTTCAGCTGGAAAAAAGTTATTTAATCACAGCTGATGCAATGAGTAACTTCTCATTTCTTAAACAACCATGGAGAAAGAAGATGTTAGTTAGTTTAAGAAGGGTCAAATCATTGTTATCAAGCAGGGAAAACATCTAAAGATGCAGAAACTACTAAAATTGGGTTAAGAACTGTCCAACACATCATTAAACCTGGCAGATCAAGTCCAGATTTACTCTGTTCCAGAGTGATGGGCGCATCAGGGTAAGAAGAGAGGCAGGTGAAGTGATGCACCCATCATGCCTAGTGCCTACTGTACAAGCCTTTGGGGGTAGTGTTATGATCTGAGGTTGCTGCAGTTGCTCAGGTTCAGCAACAGTATGTGCTCAAAGAATGAGGTCAGCTGACTACCTGAATATACTGAATGACCAGGTTATTCTATCTATGGATGTTTTCTTCCCTGATGGCACGGGCATATTCCAAGATGACAATGTCAGGATTCATTGGGCTCAAATAGAAAAAGAGTGGTTCAGGGAGCATGAGACATCATTTTCACACATGGATTGGCCTCCACAGAGTCTAGACCTTAACCCCTCTGAGAATCTTTGGGATGTTCTGGAGAAGACTTTGTGCAGCAGTCAGACTCTACCATCATCAAAACAAGATCTTTGTGAAAAATTAATGCAACACTGGATGGAAATAAAACATGTGACATTGCAGAAGCTTATGGAAACAATGTCACAGCGAATATGTGTCATAATCAAAACTGCAAGTGGTTCATTGAAATATTAGTGTGTGACTTTTTTCTTCTGGTAGCAACACAGTTTTGGCCAGGCTGTGTATCTCTTTAACACAGGATGAACAACATTCCCATCAAGGAGCACTGTCACAAAGGTGGGCAGAAGGTGTAGAGAACTCACCTATAACTGATGCAAGAAACAATCTGATGCTTTTTTACTGTATTTACTTACATGCTTCAGGATTAAATGGCCCTGCCTTAGAATGGCTGTTATCATGTATGTGTATTACATTTGGTGATTCATAACAACCATGGGCTGTAATCTATGTGTACAACAGGCACTTTTGCACAGCCGTTGTTTTTAACAGCTGGCTGTATATTTGTCTCCACACAGCAGGGGGCGCTGTGAGCTCTGTGACATAGAGCTTTATTTCCGGTTTGTTGACATGTAGAAATTATAGCATCTTCTCTCCAAACACACCGGTCCAGGTAAATATACACCTTTAGACAATATGACTGCAGTCTAACAGATTGTTTCTGGGTTGATTGTTGTTGACACAACTCTTAAATCTTTTCAACTGATGTTTTTTTATCGCGTTGAGAAAGAGCGGAAGTGGAGAAGATGAGGATCCTTCGATGATAAATGACAGATAGCTTTAGCCCGTTAGCCCGACTTTAAGAAGATGTTACTAATAAAGCTGGAGGGACAGAACCTGTGATATTCGTCCAGTTTGCCGTGCACACTTTCTCCTTTAATCCAAGCTGTAACTTTATGAATACAGGTTGTTAAATTCAGTGAGAAGTTGAGCAGCATGTGAACAGGAAGTGTTAACAGTTGTTTGTGGACCCTGGAGGCTGACACAACAGGAGGATTATGTCTAAGCTCTCCTCTTTCAAAGACACTTCTTCCTGGCTGACACTTATTATACTATTCTATTTATACATTCCTGCAATTTTGTAACAGTATATGTTCTTGTACGGCTGCTGTGACTGTGAATTCCCCCGTAGTGGGATGAATAAAGGAGAAGCATATCTGATCATCTTATCCCTGCAATATCACGACACGAAAACATATTCATACTTGGGCTGAAGGATATGGACAAAACTTTATATCTTGATATTAATGCCCTATATCTAGATATTAATACGATACAATGTGACTCTGGGTTCAGTGCAAACCAACCAATTTTCAGAAAAATAAAAGCATGATATTATAACAGGATGTGGAAAGTACAGTTGATGGATTAGAGCTCACTGTCAGTCATCAACATTAACAGAAAGTCACCAATAATCATGTGACTGTCTGAGCTTTACATGCAGGGGGAGCTGGGAAAATCTACATTATTGGTATCTTCGATATAGGGATATTAATATCGTGAATTTTCATAGCTCGATATTGATATGATAACAGTACATCTTTCAGCCTTAATCTATTCAACGACTAAAATCTGGTATATGTTGAGAACAAGTCTCCTGAAAACTCATCAAACAAACAAGAAGTCAGATTTAAAATTAGAAGGCGAAAATTCTGAACTTGACATTTCCAGACTTGCACAAACTTGTTAAAATCTGACCAGTGTTTGTTTATCTCGTTTGTTGGTGTTCAGGGTGATGGGGCCTGACGGGGCCCCGGGGCCCACTGTGCCCTGGCGGAAGGTTCTGTGGGAAAGGCAGTCGTTCCCTGATAACTATGTGGACCAGCGGTTCCTGGAGGAGCTGAGGAGGAACGAGGGGATCAGACAGTACAGATACTGGGCCGTGGTGAAGGAAGCAGGCTTTGTGGGACAGCAGCTGTCCTGTGTGGCCCTTTTTATCTCTCTGTGGCTCTACATGGAGCAGGTAAGACTGACAGGACCTGAGTCTGGAACTCTGTGCTATGGTTCTGTTTAACACTCAAAATGTTTTCCCATTATGGTAGATATAAGTCGTGATGATGACATTTATCAACGTGTAAAGCTGATGTTGTCCCAGAGCCTCAGGGAGGGGCTGGGTGATAACATCACCTGAGCTTGTTTTTCAGGTTGAGATTCCCTTTGTGCTCGTTAACTGTATGTTCTGTATTATGTACTGAATTCTTGTTATGCATCAGTCTCTCCCTGCCTCAAGCATAAGTGTGAATGCTTACATCCTTCACAGCCACAGGAACATTCCCGGTGTGACCCAGAGAATCCTCTGCAGAACAGCAGAAAGTGGTCACGATGACAAACACAAACCATAATGCTGATTCATTGACTTATAACCTCATCAGCTCATACTGTGGTTGTTAAACTTTTAAAGGCCAACTGGTCTGACTGACAGCTGCTCTGTTGGAGGCTCCTGTCAGGTGTAACCATAGAGTGTATAAAGAATAAACAGCTCTGCCTTTTACTGTTGAATGATTTTGAAGCCAAAGGAACCTTCCTTTGATTGGCCGTTCATTCTGTGTCTGTAATGACCCCCCCCCCCCCCCCCCCCCCCACAGGGTCTGCTGTCTCCTGAGACTCTCCTGTGGAGCAGCCTGCTCTGTGCCCTGCTGGGTTATGGACTGTACCAGTCCCTGTCGTCTCAGGTGGAGTGTGGCTGTGAGCCCCGGACTCGTCTGGCTGACTTACAGAGCGCCACCATCTTCCTCTCCTTCACCTTCGGCTTCTCTCCAGTTCTGAAGACGCTCACAGAGTCTGTGAGCACAGACACCGTGTACGCCATGTCCGCCATCATGCTGCTAGCACACCTGGTGTCCTTCCCCTATGGCCACCCGTCCCCGCCTAGCAGCCTGTCCCTGAATGCAGCTCTGTTTGCCTCAGTGTGTCTGGCGTCCAGGTTACCCGGAGCTCTGCACACCTTCGCCATGCTGAGCTGCGCCCTGATGGTGTTCGCCCTGTGGCCCTGCCTGCTGCAGAGGCTCAGAGAGACCGCACCGGGACACTTCACTGGAGTGTGTGTGGGAATGTGTGTCGGAGGAGTGGGGGGGCTGGGGTCGCAGTCACCAGGGGGCGCTGTGCTGTTGGCTCTGGCTTTAGGGAGTGTGACTCTGCTCTGCCCCCTGCTGTTAGTGCGTCTGCAGAGACACAAAGACAACATCCATGGACCGTGGGACGAGGCTGAGATCCACGAGGACCTGAACCTCCTGAGCTGATCCCCACAGCACAGACTCCTAATGGGGGGGGGGGCGTTAACTGTGTATTGTTGCTGCTTTATGACAAACTGTCTTATCATGTGAGCACACCTGTATGAGGGGTCATGACGGTTCATTATTCTTTAGACAGGAGACGGTTTTTAATGTTTGACCTCAGATGTTTCATGTGCATTACTGACTACACACACTCCGCTTTGATACCAGCACTGTTTTTATCATGTTGTGTAACAGTATGAAGTGTGTGTGTGTGTGTGTGTGTGTGTGTGTGAGTAAGAGAGAGAGGGAATGTTTTGATGCAGACTTATTATAATGTTCTTCAGACTGACAGTTTTTACTAAAATTAAAGATGATGAGTCAGTGAGTGTTGTAACATACTGTGTAAAGATAACTGAGACTCATTTTATCCTGAATAAAAGTTTGATTCTAAGAAAGAAACTAAACCCTCACGTGTCATCAGGTTGTGATGCCAGTTTTATGTTAGAGGACCAGATGTTTCAAGTTTCACTGACTAAATTTGTTCTTGTAATAAGTCTTTGTTTTTTTAGAGTGAAGGAACATTAATAATATTTCATTCAGCATAACCAGAGTAAGTTATGGAGACTCCAGTGACCCCTTTTCATTACCATGAGACTGTCATAAGACTTCCTGAAATAATGAGCTCATCACATCAGGATCTCCTAACTGCTCATTGGAGGGTGGGACTGAGTGACACACAGCTCCTTAGCAACAGGCCTCCTTTGTACTGTTTCAGTCCTCTATAATCAGACAATAAGTAAAACAAGTCGTGTTAAAGGCACAGACTTTCTTCGTGTCAGCCTGTAGACTCCTCCCTGGTCAGTAAGGTCTTTGTGGGGGTGTCATAGGTGACACTGTCGGGTGAATGCTAACAGTTAACATCTCCAAGACAGATGTGTGCACCTCTGCTGTCACAAGAAAACTGTTTTAAAACTCACACGCACACAATTCCCTCTGGAGTTATTCCGTGGACAGTGTGGTGGTGTGACATGGAAGGGTTGGTATTTTATGATTCGCTTTGTCAAAAACACGGGAAAACCCCTCCCGGCCACCCTACTTGGAACAGTTAGAGCCTCTGTTTGTTTTCAAACTCCTGTTTTGGTGTAAATGTGTCCAGCTCAGGTAATTTTTACTCCTCTCAGTTTTCGTTTTGCAGAAGAATAAAAAGATGAAGCTGACCTGAGCACAGACCCGCCCTGAAAACGCTTCATTCCCCGGTTAATGAATCAACCGTGACGGTCAGATTCCCTCCCGCTGTCGGCCTCTGTTTGTAGTACCGTGTGTTGGCCGCTAGGTGTCGTACCTTCACCAGTCCCTCTCTGGGTCTCCTGCTCCTCACACTCGCTGCTCCTTTGCTCCCCTGCTCCACCGGCTGAGGGAATGTCATTAATCCGGGGGGGAAGCCGACTCTGACGCAGCTCAGTCGGACTAAAGCTGAGCAGCTCCCCGCTGCGATGAGGACCGAGAGACGTCAAATTTACGTCACTACGTCACGCTCAGAGCCGTGGCACGTGCCAGGTATACGGTGGGACTCAGCTGTACGAAACGGTAAATAATATTTAATTTCTAATAACTGACTCTAAAAATACAATCAATAAAAAACTTCTTCTACTACTACTACTACTAATATTTATTATTATTATTATTATTATTATTATTATTACTCAAGCCGTGCTCTGTAGTCTCACACCACCATCACATCCTGATCTGTACTATAAAACACTTTTTACATGTGTCTTGCTGTTTGCACAAGAATTTGGTGCTAAAAAAAAAAACCCTGACTAACTTAGGCTTTTCTAGTTTTCTATTAAATATTTCTATTTTTTGAATACATTTTATTTAATGTTAAATTTAAATTGCTCTTTCCATTCTTAGTATTTTTAGATTTTTACTATTTTTGCTATACTGTCTTACCGTGAACTTATTTATTCAGGAATTGGAAAACCAGACCTGATTTCATACCACTAACATGTAAATGTGAGCTGGCATGACAATTAAGTTCCTTGAATCCTATTATTATTATTTCAAATCATCATTTTAGGTCAAAAGAGATGGCTTTTAATAAAAATACTGTTCCACAAAAATCAACATATCTATTTAATTGTTCAGTTGGATAAAGACACTTCTGTTTAATTATTTTCAAGAGTACAACATACATGTCATATCTGGCGTTTACATTCATTTTCCCTTCAGTTTTCATACCTGCTCTACAAATGATGAATAAGTAAATACATACATTTTATACTATTGAATTTCATTCCCATATTTGGTTTCCTGTTGAAGAATATTCTAAATTATGGTTTCAGCTGTGTTATATGGTCAGTGTGTCAGGCTGAAGATGCTGGAAAACCTTATCCTAATTTGAACTTCTTCATTTATTTTTAGGTTGAAAATGGAAACATAACACAAATATGAAGCTCCTTATATGAGCTGACTGTCAGGTCTTAAATCACGACCACAATTGTTTTTATTACCTTTTTTATTTCTTTTTATTATTTGTTTTGTTTTCTTTGTTTTCATGTTGTATTTTTAACTTATTTACGAAAGTCATGAAAATGTCCTAAAGTTTTTAGAATAAGCAGCGTGCATAAACAAAAATAAATCTATCAACCCAACTTTGTCTGGAATTTTCCTCTCTACTAAAATTTCTGCAAGATGTCAGGTGGTAAATGCTGAAAGAGGAAATATCTCAGGAAAAGCCAGGAGGATGACCAAATGAATATAGAGGTGGTGTAAAACCAAAAGAGTGGTCCCTTCTCTGTCAGTGCAGAACCTTGGAGCAGTTGGACTGTTTTTGTTTGAGTGTTTTCAGATGAACTGTTTTTGGACAAAACAATCAATATCTACAGCCCCCCTCCCCAGGCGTCTTCTTTACAAGTTAATCCACCACATTGCAGAGCAGCCCTCTGTGTCATTTTATGGGAACTCGAACTACAATCTTCATATGAGTACAGAGAAAATCTTTTTTTTTTTCCCTCTCAGGAGGGGATTCTGTGTCATGACTCATTCTGAAGGATTAAAGCTGTTTCTGTTGTTTCACTTCATGTCTCTGCAGTTTGAATCTGATACAACCTCAATTCCAATGGAGTTGGGACTTTGTGTAAAATGTGAATAATAACAAAATGATTAGAAAATCCTATTTAACTTATAATCAATTGAATAAACCACAAAAACAAGATATTTAACGTTCAAACTGATAAACTTTTTTCTTTTTTGCAAATATTCACTCACTTTGAAATTGATGTCTGCAACAAGTTCCTTAAAGCTGAGACAGGGGCAACAAAAGACTGAGAAAGTTGATGAATACTGAAAAAACAGCTGTTTGGATCATTCCACAGGTGAACAGGTTGATCTAAACAGGTGAGTGTCATGATTGGGTATAAAAGGAGCATCATCCCCAAAAGGCTCAGTCCTTCACAAGCAAAGATGGAGCCAGGTTCACCACTTTGCCAACAACTGTTCAACAGTTTAAGATCAATGTTTCTCTACATATAATTCCAAAGAATTGATGGATTTCATCATCTACAGTCCATAATATCATCAAAAGATTCAGAGAATCTGGAGAAATCTCTGCACGTAAGCAGCAAGGCCCAAAACCAACATTGAATGGCCGCGACCTTTGACCCCTCAGGCAGCGCTGCATTAAAAACCCACATCATTGTGTAAAGGATATTAGCACGTGGGCTCAGGAACACTTCAGAAAACCATTGTCAGTTAACACAGTTCATCACTACATCTACAAGTGACAGTTCAAACTCTACCATGCAAAGACAAAGTCACACATCAACAACACACACAAACGCTGACACCAGCTTCTCTGGGCCCGAGCTCATCTGAGATGGACTGAGGCAAAGTGGAAAAGCCCATGGCATGGGCACTAACACAACTGTGATGGCACATCAATACTGAGGGGTATATCCAGGTTTTGGAGCAACATCTGCTGCCTTTCAAACCACTTTGTCTTTTTCAGGGACGTCCCTGATTATTTCAGCAAGACAATGAAACCAAGACACATTCTGCTCCTGTTACAACAGTGTGACTTTGTAGTAAAAGAGTGACTATGGTTCTAGACTGACCTGCCTGCAGTCCAGACCTGTCTCCATCTGAAAATGTGTGAAACATTCTGAAGTGCAAAATACCACAACGGAGACCCTCGGACTGTTGATCAACTGAGTATTTCCATCAACAAGAATGTGAAAGAATTCCAGCTCCAAAGCTTCAACAGTCAGTGTCCTCAGTTCACAAACACTTATTGAGTGTTGTTCAAAGGAAAAGTGATGTAACACAGAGGGAAACAAGAACCTGTACCAAAATGGGTAAATATTTGTTTAAAAAAAAAGTTGAGCAGTTTTAACAATAAATATCTCCTCTTTGTGGTATATTCAATTGAGTGTAGGTTCAACAGGATTTTTGTATCATTGTATTCTGTTTTTATTTACATTTTACACAACGTCCCAGCTTCATCATAATTGGGGTTGTAGCAGGTACCAAACACTGCTCCAGGGAATATTATCACTTTCAACTCAGGAGACAAAAGGAGGAACAAGCGACTAAAACTGTTTATCCGTCTGTGCAGGAGTTTTCTGAAACGTTTCAGTGAACTGATCTCCTCCCACCTGCCTGATATTATTCTATGATGTACTGAACGTAGAGTTGGGACTTATCTACATCTGCCTTGACAATCAAATGAAGCTGTGACCTTTGGTAAACCTGTAAACACTGAAAAATTAGACAAATGTTGAAAAATACAATACCTGTTTATTCAAAAACAGTAAAAATAGTGCATGTGTATTCTCTCAGTAATATACGTCAGTATTTTATGTACACAGGGTTCAGACAGTTCAGTACATTCCAGCTCTCATGGTCGAGGGTCTAATGTTGAAAACAGAATCTGCCCATCCTTCAGACTCTCAGAGGAGCATCGAGCTGCAGCTGGATTAGACATCATTCAGGTTGGCTGCAGCCGGGGCACATGGGAAATAGAGTTCTGTGCAGGATGCCCTGTTATTTCAAGGTAGGGACAGCTGGTGGATTCCTCCTGCAGAGATAAGCATGTGTCACACAGATAAAGTGTAAAAAAAATGTCACCTGTTTTCAGCTGATTGAGGGTCGAAGGGAGACCGGCAGCTGCATTTTGGCTTCATTTTTTATAATGAGAAGAGAGGGAAGTTTATCGTCCACAGTTTTGCACAGATAATGCACCAGCTTTCTTTCATGTATATTTGAGCAAAAAACTAACCTAGATATCTGGACACTGAAGTTCACAACACTTCTGCATCTGTGTGTGTCATTCTGCCCTGATGAAACACTCTGACTGTCACACAGCTCTCAGCCTGAAGTGGTGAAACTTTATACATGGATGAGAACTGAAACTGAATATCAAAGTTCTTGGATGCTCTGAGGAGAGAAACATCTGCAGGAGACAGGAGGAGTGAGCGGGGACAAAGGGGCACAAGGTTGGAAGGAAAGAGTCAGGAGTAAGGAGGGAGTCTGTACGAGGGAAAGAACCTAAAGAACCTTTGGAGAGCAGAGAGGAAATGAAGCAGAGAGATGGAGGAGAGACAGGCCAAGAGAAGGGGAGGAACCGTGAAGGAGGAGGAGAAGAAAAGGCATGAGAAAAAGAAGAGGGAAAAAGAATGGTTACTGCACGAGGGGAACTGAGGAGGGCTATAAAACCTTGAAGGAGGAGAGGAGGAGGAAGAACAGAGGAAACGGAGAGGTAGAAGAAAAGGAGGGAAAGAGGAGGAGGAGCTGGGCCTGCTGTCTCTGGCTGCGCACAGAGGAGTCCTGACTGCTGGGGCTGATGGGAAACACAATATGAGAAACACATTTTCCAGCAGACCCCCACCCAGCTCAAATAACTCCCTCTGCTGTGTGTGTGTGTGTGTGTGTGTGTGTGTGTGTGTGTGTGTGTGTGTTTGAGGTTAGATTCAGGATGTATTGGTGTGTTTTCTGTCACCTTGGAACGCTGGGTGGGGGGCGGTGGGGTTGGCTGATGGGCTGATGATGGCTGCTCGTGCTGGGGGGGGCAGAGGGTCCACTGTGGGGGAGCAGGCGGGGTGCAGAGGGGGCCTGACCTCGACCCACAGGTCTGGAGCTGCTCACTGACTTCTGAGGAGTGACACTGAGGGGGGAGGAGGAGGAGCAGAGGTGACAGTCAGACTGTGGTACTAATGTGTGTGTGTGTGGGTGTGTGTGAGTGTGAGTGTGTACTTAGAGGGCAGGATCCAGGAGGAGTCCACAGGTGGGGGCAGAGGAGTGGTGCAGGTGGAGGTGGAGATCTGTCCTATGACAGAGAGCGCCTCCTTCAGGGCGGCGTGTTTGCTGAGCACCTCCTGGCGGTGCTGCTGCTGCTGGGCTGACTCATCCATCAGAGCTGCTCCTTCCCCCAGAGCGTAGAGCTGAGCCAGGAGCTCTGCACTGATGAACTCCTTCACCTGCACACAGACACCACCATGGATTATTCAGACTGAACACTCAGGTTATGTGCAGATTATACCCAGAGTTTGTTCAAACAGATGATTCATTGCAAACAGCTCAGTTTTGTTTTAAGGGTGACGACAGAAAATCAGATTGTAAAATGCAACGAAGAAGAAAGAAAGAAAAAAATGAACCAGTTTTCAAACCAGAGATCTAGACAAAAACTCTTCTCACAGTAAAGATCCTCACACTGAGGGTGAACACCCAGCTCTGATCACGTCTGCAGCTCAGCACCTGTAAGTGTGTTAGTGACAGAGGCTTTTGTTGTGCAGCTGCAGAATCTGTTTGTCTTCCTGCTCCAGCAGCGTGATGTGATTTAGTCAGTTTCCCAGAAGAGCCGCAGCCTGCTGCAGCTTTGAGTCCTGGCCTTTCGTAGGAATGTGAGCCAACTACAAACTATTGGAAGAAGAACATGTCATCAAGAAGCACAGACGTCGCAGAGGAGGCAACTTTAGACACTGGATAGTTGGGATGTTGGGTAGGATGAGCATATTCTGAATATCCAAAAATAGAACATCCTACTTGGCCTTTTGGAGATGCTGCAAAAATACTCAAAGACCTTCAAAAACAACAAAGCAGCTTTAAAGCCATAATGTCAGAAACATTCCTTTTCTGTTTGAAGTTCAATTTTCAATAAGGTAAACAAAAACGATATGACTGAAGCCTATGGCCACGCGAAAAAATAAAGAAAGAAAGAGATGAATAGATACATTTTCATGATTAATCTCAAACGTTAACAAGAGCAAAGTCCTAAGTTTAAAATATGATGCCATAAATTTGAGAATAGAGCCACATTGGAGGATAAAAAGCAAAGATTTATGAGATTAAATTAAATTAATAGAGTTGTTATTTGATCTAAAGCTCTTCAGACTTTTTCTTTATTCTCATGAAACTCATGATTTCATTTGGGTCAATCTGTGACTTTATTCTCAAATATCTATGACTTTAATGTTCGCAAATCTCTGACTTAGTACTTGTAAACCTATGACTTTGCTCTTGTGTCGATAACTTTATTTTCTTAAATCTATTATTTTATTCTCATAAATCTATGACTTTGTTTTCTTAAATCTAAGAATTTATCTTCATAAATATATAATGTTATAAATCTATGATGTTGTATACTCATACATCTATGACTTAATTTTCATAAATCTATGACTTTGTTCGCGTAAATCTATGACTTTTTTTCTGATTCATTTATGATTTCTTTCCCATTTCTCTACTATTGTTTTTCATGAATTATTGAGATTAATCTCCAATAAATACACTTCTTTTTTTTTGAAAAAGGCCCTTTTCCTCCATCACAAAATTATGCCTCACAACATGTTTGAATAAGACAAAGGGAGGTAGGCCTTTGCTTGGTAGTAAATCTCTTCAGATTTAAAGTATAAAAAAGGTCTCAGATCTCAAAAAGAAAAATAAAGCTAAATTTCAATGGGTTGTTTTCTTTTGTAAACAAAAAACAAGGTCATCAACTATTGGTTTATTTAGACTTATGTAAAACTGATGGATCAAAAAAAAAAAGGATAAATAAATTGTAATAAGATAAATGAGTTCTTTCAGTCTCTCCTGTCTGTGAACCCAGCACAGACAGTCAGAGCAGGTTTTCTGTTTGGATCTAACAGGAGTGCTCTTGGTGTTTTTGGGTCATGACACATGTGGCCTGTATACTTCACATCTTAACAGGTCCATCAGAGTAATGTGAGCGGCTCAGTGCAGTACTTATAGTAACAGTCTGTAGAACAAGCTGAGCAAAACCTGCACATTTAAGGGAGTTTATAACATTCCCCCGGACATATTTTACAACCAAAAAGAAGGACATGTCCTGGCTAAAGAGGAGGTCAGGTCACCCTGGTGTTGGGGATCAGTGTGCTAAGATCCAAAGGCTGCTTGCTGCTTGGCTGACAGTGTTTCCTGCAGGTGGAGGGCAAACAGAAGGTCAGCTTCATGTGTCCCTCTGGTCTTTCCTTAGACCAGTGCTTTGGGTCCAGGCCCAGTTTGTGTTGCTCCTTCGTGCTGCATACTGCTACAATGGCCAAGTTGACTAAGCAGAGTTTAGGGTTGTAATAAAATAATGTTTTTCCCCTCAGAGTAGCAGTGATATCAAATGAAGTANCAGGATCAGGTTTCTGCACAGTAAAACACAACACTTTTCTTGACTCACATTTATGAGTTACCATAACTGAGTTATCAAAATCTGTAGTTTTTACGAGTTTTTCTGAAGTAGCAGTGACTTAAAGAATGAAGAAAGCCATTAAACTCATTCTGAATGAAGTCTACTTTCATTAAATGATTAGCTACAGAGGCTGGAGCTGCCAGATGATTGTAACCCAACAGTAACTGTCCTCCTGAAAGAGGAGTGAGCACAGTGGATATGAGACCCTGCTGTCATGGATCCTCACACATGTGGAAAAGACTGTCCATGCTCCACTTAAGACTGGCTGTCTACAATCACAGCATGGAGTGGCTGTCTATGCTCCATGACTTAGACTGGCTGTCTATGCTCCATGACTTAGACTGGCTGTCTATGCTCCATGACTTAGACTGGCTGTCTATGCTCCATGACTTAGACTGGCTGTCTATGCTCCATGACTTAGACTGGCTGTCTATGCTCAATGGTTCTGACCAGGCCAGTCTCTGATACACAACTTAACCGTGCTGTCTATGTTACACAGCTCAGAATGGCCGTTTTGCCCCTTGGCTTAGACTGGCTGTCAATGAACCATGACTTAGACTGGCTGTCAATGAACCATGACTTAGACTGGCTGTCAATGAACCATGACTTAGACTGGCTGTCAATGAACCACGACTTAGACTGGCTGTCTATGCTCCATGACTTAGACTGGCTGTCAATGAGCCATGGCTTAGACTGGCTGTCTATTCTCCATGACTTAGACTGGCTGTCAATGAACCATGGCTTAGACTGGCTGTCTATGCTCCATGACTTAGACTGGCTGTCAATGAACAATGACTTAGACTGGCTGTCAATGAACCATGGCTTAGACTGGCTGTCTATGCTCCATGACTTAGACTGGCTGTCAATGAACCATGACTTAGACTGGCTGTCAATGAACCATGGCTTAGACTGGCTGTCTATGCTCCATGACTTAGACTGGCTGTCAATGAACCATGGCTTAGACTGGCTGTCTATGCTCCATGACTTAAACTGGCTGTCTATGCTCAATGGTTCTGACCAGGCCAGTCTCTAAAACACAACTTAACCGTGCTGTCTATGCTCCACAGCTCAGAATGGCCGTTTTGCCCCTTGGCTTAGACTGGCTGTCTATGCTCCATGACTTAGACTGGCTGTCAATGAACCATGACTGAGACTGGCTGTCTACGCTCCACCACTTAGACCAGCTATTTTCGCTCTATGGCTTAGACTGGCTTTCTATGCTCCATAGCTTGAACAGCCTGTCTAAGACACCAGTTAAAATAGTGTTTTCTGCGAAAGCCTTATTTAAGATGTCCGTAATTCAATCATGTTTCATGCTTCACTTGATTTTTGAATTAGTTTGCTTAGTACTCAGTTTTGTGTTTTGTTTTTTTACGTTTGGCAGGTGTAGCTGCCTGTCATTGACTTTTTGTTTTGTTCTTTTTTCTTGTCTTTTTTCTTTCCATGGGGTACTGTAAATTGGAAGTCACAAGTTCATGTAACAGAATTTATCAGGTATCATAAAATAAGTTATTTTATTTGCCCAACCTCAACTACAAGTAGACGTCAATAAAAATCTTAAGTTAGTCCAACCAAACTATTTAACACTACCAGAAAGTAAGCTCATAAAGTCATGCTTACTGTTTCTTTTAAGGCAACCAGTTTGCATTTTTTTTCCTAAGTACAGTCAACCAATCGGATTTTACAGTGTGTAGCCTATCCTCGCTGTCCCTGGGAAAGAGGCAGGACCACACTCAGTACAGAGCATAAAAAGAGTTGTGCTGAATCACTACAGCTGTCAGCCTTTAGGTGTTTATCTTAATTGCAGTAAGGTCCAAAATGACTCTTTATGTCTTAAGTCATGTGCTCTTTTGTCCCTGCACTGCTGCAGTACAGAAGCATTTACTATAACAATAATAATAATAATAATAATAATAAAAAGAAATTCAAAGTGAACACACTTTGATCCATCACAGGTTATGATGCAGACGTTGCAGCCTGTTTAGCTGCTGCAGGATGAAGATCTCTTCTGCACATGCTCAGTAGCTTCGTGCCCAAAATATGTAAATAGTCCCATGTTACAAAAAAACAAACCGGGATTCCCCAAAAGTTACAGTCTGACTGTAGTGACAGTTGGTCTTATGTATTCAGTGGTGCACTCACTGACCTCAGTCTAATTCCTGGACCATGTGTGGGGGGAGTCATGAGGTTCAGTGTAAAGTATCTGAACACAGGTCCCTCATGGCACAGGAACTTCACAGCTTTACTTCTTTAAGAGTTTGGATCATTTTCAGAAATCAAAACAACAAATGTTCAAGAAAAAAAAACAGTTTCCTTTTATCTCAACTGCTTCTCTCCATCTTTTTCTCCTCTATTGTCTAACTCTCCTCTCTAACTCCATCATCATGTCTCCATCTCTGTGCTGAGGAGCAGCAGAGTCGGGAACAAGCAGAGGATCTGGAGCGGGCTGTGGCCCATCTGTTAAACATTTTTCTGTAATCACTCCGTTGTTTCTTT